>JAQFZF010003789.1:0-11071 GCA_034695365.1 Enchytraeus norvegicus
GAGTCACCCCCCCCCTCCCCCCCCCCCTATTAAAAACACTCACCTGATCTGGACGAATTCCATAAGTCATTCTTTTCAGAGTGGGATTATTTGAACAACCCCGTGGCTTCGCCACTGTATGTTTGAGATACTTTCCGGTATTTAAATTTACTTCTTAGTTGTTCAATCGATATTTCCGCAACAATTTAGCTTTCAGCGCTAATTTCTTTCTAATGGACCTACACTTTTGGAAACGTTCTCTTTTGAGTTTTGGACTAAAAAGTTTTATGAATTGTTGAAACAAATAAATGTAGGTAGGCCTATATAATATCGTGATGTAGTCTAAACATGACGTCGGCCTACAGCAGACGGTAATTCTATAGGTTTAATAGCCTAAACCAGTTGAATATAAGTTCTAATTAAAATCACAAGATCACGTTCCTACAGTGCATAGAGGTTTAGCATAGTCCTATATATGATTGTATATATATATATATATATATATATATATATATATATGATAATATATATGATATATGTATATATGATTAGCCTAATTAAATTACTTTAACAACTTTGTAAATAATACTTTAATATAAATGTAGGTTACATGTAGTAAAGTTTGAAAAACTACCTTTTGGTCTGTCTCTCTCTCTCTCTCACACTTTCTCTCTCTTTCTCTCTCTCTCTCCTCAATTGAATAAAGTCCTTGTGTGACTTGTCTACGTATGGCAAAGCTGACGTCAAACTTGGTGAGGTACAGCCGCTAGAAGCCGTGGTAATTACTCAGACATGTCTGAGTGAGAGAAAGAGATCAATTTTCCTGATAGCACCTGTGTGGCGAAGTATTAACAACATCTTGAGAACCTCTAGTAGTCGTATCAAAGCTTGCGTCAAACTGTTGTAGTAGTCCTAATATAACAGCCTGCTTTCCAGTAGGCCTATTAAAGTAATAAAACTACAATTTGGATAAATAATTTTGTTATACTGGTATCTATTTTAGACAGTGTACTGCATGCGCCTACAGCGGGATCAGTTCGAACCGCACTCGAAGAGAGTAGTGACTCGGTGGTACCTAAGTACCTTTACCTTCAGGGCTAAAGGATAAAGATGCTAAAGCCGAGTTTAACGTCAGTCTCTGAATTTCATCAGCGGAAACCTCACCGATCGTGCCACTGGCTCCAGCCTACCTATTTAAAGACAGGTTTAGACAGCTACTAACTTTTCCCTCTAGGCTCTATCTAGTTTACACTTATAACCTATTGCCGTTTCATCCGTCTGTAGTTGATCTCTATTGATGTACGCGATATCGTCGTCAGATATTGAAACAGATCATACGTTAATATTGTATTGTATTTGTTGTTTTGGTAGTTTGTTCAGAGTTGGCATGTTCAGAGTTTGTGTGATTTCAGTGTTCTCTCAAGTTTAATTATTTAATTTTAATTATAGAATTTTAATTCTCAAAGATTAATTTTATGATAATATAATTAATCTGACATAGACTTACAAACATAAGCAGTTCTTAACAGTTTCGTTGGTGCTAACAGTTGGAACTTTATTTTAGCATCCAATGAATGACTTGAGTAAGTAGAAAACAATGTCATGATTGTTATTTATACATAAATTAGCATAACATAACATCTAAACATTAAATGGATGGTCATATGCAAATTGGACTAAAGACCATCAGAAATATCGTAAAAATGGTGTTTATTTCAACAATATTTCTAAATTGTTTTCATAATATTGAAATATTTTTTTGGTATTTGATAGATTTAATGGTGTTCTACAATACTGGGCAAAAATTGTATTCTGACATTTTATGGTTCTGAAAATAATTATTTTGCTAATAAAAAAAGTATTTATTTTGGTCGTTGGTCAACTTTTGCATACGACCATCCAAATAATATCAATAGATATTACCGGTATCAATATATTGCGGTGGCGGTAGTCTAGTGGTTAGCGTGGTCGCTCAGGCGTAAGATGATTGAAGAGTTGCAGGTTCAAACCCAGCTCAGACTACAGAAAAATAATAACGCCACCGGTACTGGTTATTCGTGTATCGGCCCTTGCTGCATGGTGCTCTCTTTACGGCAATGGTACGATTGATCAGTGGGAAGGAAGACTACAATAAATACCAAAAACAGAAACTAATCAAGGAAACCCTGAAAACACGTGCGGTTGACATGCGTGGAATAAAAGAAGATGAAAATAATTATAATTTACTTATAATATAATGCGTAGGCCTACTTAAACACCAGATAGGCTACTATGGCCTTCTAAGTACACTTCTATTTATCAAGTAATGTGAAGCTTGTTCTTATGTTGTTCATTTTATGCGTCTAATAAGACAGCTAATTCAGTATAGTTATTCATAAAGTATATTGATGACGATAAATACTGTACAGTGGCCTATACCGGAATGTTGTGCATGTTCTATTAAATGCATCACTCAACACTGTTCAGGGTAAAAGTAAAGGTCGCATGATAAATATTTAACAGCACTCTACGTGAAGTTAACTACAGAATCTGATATGATCCGTGGTGGTTACGGGAAACTTGAGAATTTAGACTAAATGAGAATTGCATGTGATCATGTGATGTAAAACGGTAAGAGGAGACTAACGCAGACACTACAGTGAAGAGCAGAGTGGTCTGTGCCATGACTTCTGCGTACTTCACCCGTTGGTCACACAAATTCCAGATTAACAGAGGTCTTACCACAACGATTTTTATATATGGCAAGCTAGGCTACACTACCTTTCACTGTTCATAAGCTCTTCTGAGACTCAAGTTAAGAGTGAGCTATTAAAACGCTTGTGATTGATTGATTGATTGATTGATTGATGACATAGCGAATCAATAAACCATGAGGACTCGATATCCGATTCCTCACCCGAAGGCCACATCAGTGACGTCAATTACACACTCGTTTGAGGTTCTTTTCGTTTCTACTTCTTCGGCGTTCAGGTATTCAGATAATTCTCTGTTATCCTTTTCCAATGCTTTCATTTCGCTTTTCCTTCCGCTTTCCTTCCATTTTTCGCTTATTATGATTCTGCTTATTCTTTCTTTTTCTTTCTTCAGCTAGGCCCTAGATATCTAATATTTATCAATATCTACTTTTGAACATATTGACTGATGTCACCTCAAAAACATCAATAGGTACCTCATTCCATGCATTCAATACTCGCCGACCGAGGACGTTTCCTCAAATATTTAATATACTCTTATAAGACTTAATCGGCTTATATCTATACCCTCTAGTTCTATGATTATGCGATAGTGTAAACCATTCACAATAGCCTGCTTTGCTGAATCCTTTGATAACTTTCAATCAGACGTTGCTGAGTTTGTGTCAATGTGCCTCTTGTAGTTTGATTCAGTCTTATATTACTGTATTATTGGTACCACTGAGTTGATGTAAATAATAGGCTATGTCTGTTCAGGGTGAGGCATAATAAAATAATCCGCTAGGGAGGTTGGGAGATGACCACCCTGTGAATAACATTGGGGGGGGGGGGTTGAGAATCACTGGGATTCTGGGGGATTTTTGGGGTGTTTGAGTTTAAATCCCCCATAATCTCATTACAACTGGCGGGGGGGGGGGGGGTAGACCCCACTGCTTTGAATTATAATATAGTGAATGCAGGCTATTTGATTTTGTGTTATTCAACAGATATTAACTGTCCAATTAATGAAAAAATCCATTTGCAGTAATCAGCTCTAAGGGACTATTTTTGGCATAACTTGTGATCAATATTGATAATCTTATTTCTAGTTGTTCATGACAAACGTTATCTAACACGAACAATTAACGCCATATTAAAATAATTATGGAGAATAAAACTCATACCAACAGTACCCCCGCGAGCAGCGCACCGGTCGATTTAACACCGCTAAATATCACTCTGATCTTCTTGGGCGTCTTTGGAATATTTACCAACGGATTCATCATGATAATGCTCGGCCTCAAGCGATTTAACAAGAGAGTAATAAACAAGCTAATCATCAATCAGATGGCATTGGATATGTTCTCATCTTTATTCATCATATTCAGACACTCTTTCTATCTATACCCCGAACTTATGAAGACAAGTGTAGCTCGAGTATTGTGCATGATATTCATAAACGGATTCTTTCTATACATTGGACTTTTCGGATCAGCTTTAAATCTTGTCTCGATAACTCTTGAGAGATATTTCAAAATTGTCCATCCAATCTCACACAGGCGTCTGTATAAAAACTGGATGATTTACATTGGAATTGGCTTCCCGTGGACTGCTAGTTTTCTGATATGCTTCACTGATTTTTGGTCCTACACAATCCAAAATAACATTTGCATTGGTTACTACCTATTTCCGAACTACGAATCACAGGCAAGTTGAAGTTTAAATTACGAAGACCAATTATTGCTTCCAGCACACATTCTTTAAGCACACGAAATGTAGCCGTCAATACTGGAAAATAATTACTTCTGAAATGATTCAACGCTGCCTTCCATAATATTGTAATGGGCTCAGGAGAATAAATCATAATAATAATAATAATAAATAATCATAATAAATCAACTTGAGTATAGATCATTAAGCAACTGCATGCATATGTTTAAAACTCAAATTCATACGAATCAAATATTCAGTAAAGCCATTTTTAATATGGAAGAGATATAAAATCTATTGTAAGATTTTAATGCTGATGTTCTGGATAAAACCTGCGATTCGGTCAATAAATAAACATTAGCACGACGCAGCAGCCTATGGCAAGACTGTCATAAGGGCCCTGATGGGTTGTTGATACGTTTGTCGTTTCTTAAAGCTGGCTGAAATTGTCGCTGCATCCACTGTAAAGGTTTGCTTAATCAGTGAAAGAAACTATGCAACTGTCTCTCAAGCATGACATTTTAGTGTATTTCATGTCTAAAAATTGAAGTAATAGGTTGCGATTATAGGCTAAATGAATGTTTTAAATATTTGAGTCTAAATAATTCATCAAGAAATACTAGACTAATACTCGACCGTAAAGTTTCTACAATATGGACGCACATGTTTAGAAATCGCGCAAACCAAAGTCTTCATTTATTAATCGTACCTTTATTATGTTACTTATTTTACGAACAGGTGGCGTACAGTGTAATCAGGCTGTTTCTAGTTTATTTCCTGCCGATCCTGTTGTTCATCTACTGTTACAGCCGTATACTCAAAGTTCAACGGAGTACCAGCAGAAAAGCTTACCAGGTCGATATACCGTCAGTGCCCGGTCAGAAGAAGGATAATGTAAGCAATAACCAGTTGATTAGTAACCCAACTAGGCCTAATTTAGTTTATAACTAGGACTATGCTCGGGTTTTCCCTTTGTACTCGTAGTTTTTCTATAATAACAGGTTAAGGTAATGTTATTGGAGTGCTATTTAACATCATAGAGTGATGATTCAACGTCCGAATCCTTATCTGAAGGCACAGAGTTACGATAAGTTTTCGTAGATCCGACCGAATCGATCCAACAATCAGTAGATCCGACTCTCAAAATTTATTAGACCCTACCCAAGCCCTTACCGTAAGTTTACAAGTAACGATACAATTTATCATGAAAGTCGAGAGAGTCTACTACATCACTAATAAAGCCTGCATAGGTCTATCATAGTTTGTTATTTACGTCAATACTTGGTATTGCAGACAAAAAATGTATTAATTAGCAGTGATGGCCAGTAGTTAACTCAAAAGAGTTAACTATTGAGTTAAACTCCTTTTTTTAGTTAGAGCAATAGTTTAACTCATTTTTTTGAATTGAGTTAAAAGTATAGTTTAACTCATTTTTTTGAATTGAGTTAAAAGTATAGTTTAACTCATTTTTTTAGTTAGTAACTATTTACTTAAATTCATTTTTTAGTTAAAGTGTAGAAATACGCATACATAAGAAAGGTTGGAAATTGCATAAAAGTCGAACAAAAATTATTTCAAATACGACGTTACGGAGCCGATTTGCATTTGGTACATAAATTTTCTTTCTATACAGTTGTTGTTTACAATCATGTCAATATCAATTAATTATACTTCCTAAATATGTGCCACCAAATAGAAACTTTGGCATATATTGCAACACTGATTCTGAGGAATTGATAAGTAGGTTAGGCTACAGAAGATTTCTATACAAATTGTAAAAAAATTGCAGGTGTAAAATTAGTTTCTATTCTTCATTATATTACATTTATTAATTATACATTTTGGATCTACCTCACGACCACGCCTTACTGAATTTCGATTTGTATAAAATTTCGAAATAAGTGTCAGTATTCAGTTGCGGATCTAGAAATTTTTTTAGGTGGGGGGGGAGTGAAAAGTACATGCGTGCATTTTTTTCAGGGGAAAAATCAAGTCGAGGCTAATCGAGGGGAGGCCATGGGTTCAAAATAGCTATTTTAATAGGTCAAATTCAAGTCAAAGCAATCTGTGTTAATTTAAATATTCTGAAAAATAGATAACTAAATAGCTAACTACTTTAAATTAGTTAAAAGTTAAACTCATTTTTTAGTTGAGTTAAAAATGAGTTAAACTCCTTTTTTAGTTAAAAATTTAGTTGGGTTAAACTCCTTTTTTGAGTTAGCTGCCCATCACTGTTAATTATAATTTATTTACGAATGTGAAAATTAATAGAAAGTATTTGCTAAATACTTTCTTATTTTGTAAACGTTATTAGTTTGTCTCGTCACTGTCGCCAGATGGCCAATAAGATTCGTTTCCCCATTAAGATACCATGTATTGTACAGTGACGGCGCCAGGAATGTTTCATAACCGAACATTTAAATTATATCGTAAACTATACGGAATGAATCAAACTAGGCAAAGCCGTGGCAGATACATTGTTACCTGGGCTGATAGCTTGCCCCGGCCCGGAACCGTCCCTGCATGTACAGTTGTCCAGAATCCTTGATACACCGGCTGTTCATGGTATTAAAAATCAATTTGCTGAAAGGCAAACTAATTTTGACAAATCGTCCCACTCCAAGATCGTACGGCTGAATATTGAACTCGCGATATCTGGACTCAAAAGTGGCCGCGCTACCTACCTCTGGATTCCAGTCCATCTCGTCTCGATGGGGTCAGATGCGAATCTCTTAACCGGTTCCATGCACACGCGGCCTGATTCATTAGTTCGGCAGAGATCCCTTGGTTTGTACGGTTAGCGGGTTTGACATGTGTAGTACAAAGTAATGCCATTATAATAAAAAATCACCAATTATTAGTGACCTGATTAATTTCCTTAAAATAATTATACATCTTTCGTCTAGGGGCGGATTAAATCGAGGGGGCAGAAAAAATTGAGGGGAGAGGACAAATATGCACAAATGTGGATTTAAGATATCATTTTAAAATGCTAATAGAATGGGGCATTTACACCCTCCCCCCTCCGCGCCCCTCTCGCCTCCAGGGAGTCATGGTCGACCGGCTCCCCTTAAGTCCGCCCCTGATCAGACAGCCCATAAAAACAGAATATAACTTAGTCATATTCGTGTTATTTGTCTATAATGGCATACTTTGTACATACTACATATGTCACACACACACCTACGGTTAGAATCTTAAGCCCTCCAGTCAGAGCTAACAATAGAAACGCCATCAGATAGCTTCTGCAGTCTATGACGACACCAGGCATTATAAAACTAAAGCCAACCCGAAAGACGATAAAATAAAATGTTTGTGTCTATGACTATCCGCTGATGAAGCTATCGAACCCAAAAGCAGAAGTAAGCCTAAATTCGGGAATGTGACCTCTATCACCTTTAATTTGCGTGTCCTATCCAGGACATTCAGAAATATGACCCTGGGCGAATGCATTTCGTGTTTCTTGCTAATTTATGGCCGTCTAGGCCTACGTAATAGTCTTGTATACAATAATATTAGTTCATCCACAAGTCGGTTATAAGTTTCGAAATACGAAACTGAATAGCTTATAGAATTAGACGGAAATAGTTAAGTTTATAGCAATTAGACGAAAATACCAATTTGTGAATTACTCGAAGGATATAACGTTATTAACAGATCGAGCTTATCAAACCCGCCCAAACAGGGCTAATTAATGCGTGGGCTAATAACTTACACGATAGAGTGGCTTATGTAGTTACAAGGGTCTTAGTATCTAGCTGTAGTTAGACTTCGGACGCAAATGGAAAATCACTTTAAAAATAACGCTTTTTTATCGAAGAAAGGATCATTTTTGGCGTAGTGAAGGCAAAGCCTATATTATTGGGTTTGTGCCTGCCATCTGAATGAGCACTGGATCAATAATAAGGTCTAGTTTTATGAATCAGTCACTACTTTTGGCTCACGCAGTGTTTTGATTTCAGTTTCAATTGTCCGTTTCGATTCCTCGTCGCGTCTAGTGTCCATTCAATAAAAATTATCTGATCACACTTGATTTCAGATTGAATGTGTATATGTGTACTTATCCGATTCTATTAACGATACACAGTAGTAGTGCTAATAAAGTTCTCGTTAGTGGGGACAAAGATCTAATCGAATATAACAATATTTCTTGATTTTAGTTGGATGTGCGTGCGTGGTATTTAAGTACGTATGCGCGTGGTGCGCGTATGATTGAATTGCCTTGAATTGAATTGATTTATTTCACACTAATTACGATTGCGTGAGTTTGTGTGAATGTGCCTCGTGTAACTTGATTTAATATAGGGCCTAGTCTACAGGGTGGGGCAAAAAAAACACCCCCTAGCGAAATCTCAATAACTCCGTCAAAACTCGAGATTTTCCCAAAATATTTTAGTTCCTGCTAGAAGAGGGATTTTGGCATCTAACCTCCAATTTTGGTCGAAAAATATTCACAAATATATGAAAAGTTACAGAGTTTCTACGAGAAAAATCGAAAACCCAAACAACATAGCTTTTTCAAATAGCGGTGGCACAAGAATGGGTCGAGGAGCATAGTCCGGAGTTCGACAAGAATGATGAGGCCACCAATCTTACCTGACCTCAATCCTCTCGACTACCATGTCTTGGGAGTTTGGCTTGAGCGGTACAAAGTGTTCATTTGAAACCAACCAACAAGGTTGAACGTAAGACTTTGCTGGAGGCAATCTGAGAAGACTCGCCAAAAAGGCTATCGAACTGGCTGTGCAAGCATTCCTAAAGAGGTTACAGGCGCGCATTGGAACAGATGACGGTCACTTTGAACACCAACTCAAGTAGAATCGTCAGCATCAACTAACGATCACTTTCAAGGCCAGAATTCAATTAAAACGAAACGACTGACTGTTGAATTGGCTGTGTTAATATGGTTTTTTTCGTAGAAACTCTGTAACTTCTTTATTTCTAAATATTTTTCTACCGAATTTTGAGGCTAGATGTCAAAATTCCTCCTCTAGAAGACCTTAAAATATTAAGAAGAAATCTTGAGTTTTGACGGAGTTATTGAAATTTCGATAGGGGGTTGTTTTTTTGCCCTACCCTGTATATGTTATTACCACGGAGTTGATGAAATGAACTATATATACTAATAGGGCTATTATTATCCAGAGATAGTCTTAATTAGGCCTACTTCGAGACTCTGATGACTCGTGTTTTATTGTTATCCGTATTGAGTCCGCGACTGAGAATGGACCAACCGACAACTGTATGTGTTTACCAAGAGCCAACTAATCCAGATACTGCAGTGAAGGGCTGCGTGGAATGTAGAATGACTTCTGTTTACTCCAATTAGTTGCTCAAATTACAGAATTGCGGAGATCTTGCCACATAGTGAGTGGACATGGAAGGCTGGAGTGCTTCTCCCTTCACTGTTCCTAACAGCGCCTCTGATATTCCTCGAATATAGAATTAAGCGTTATATAAATTTAATATATAGATTCGTGTAAGATGACACTGACAAACAAACAGACTATGAAAATAAAATATCCTTTTCGTTTTATTGTATTTAATTCGGCTGCATAGGATCGGAGAGCATTCCGTTGTCTTAAGTTGTAGGCCAATCGTATCTGCCAAATATTCAATCTGGTGAATAAGATGATCTGATTATATTGAAGTTTAAGCGATGGGGTTCTGCAGTGTAACCCGAACTTATACCCGCATAATATATATTTTTTATTTTGTACTTAATAACCCTGTCTGTGCCTGCAAGTAGGCTACTACTAATAACTTTAGGAAAAGGACAGAGTCTGTTTCCTCATTTTCCTCTAGTTGTTGCCAAAGCAACGGATGGATAATAATACATCTAGTCCTCCACTTAAATATTTCATTCTCCCTAGAGGCATTTAGATCTCAATACAAAAGGATCATCGACAAATCGTACTTGATTAACCTTCTATTAACGAAGAAACAAAACAAACATAATTAACTGTATATTAGAATTTCTGGGGGAAGATGATCTCATTAATGGCCATATTTTCACAAATAGTTATCCTCCGTACAAATAGGCGAGTAACTGTCCACAGTTTATATCTTTTATTTCCCACGCTGATACGTGGGAAATAAGCCTAAGCTGATTTACGAGCTAACAATACTATGTGTCCAATATTGACAAAACCGCTAGATTATAATACTACAATACTATAATGTTTGCAATATTGTCCATATACCTTTTAAACCAGGGGCGCCCATCCCCCCAGGTACAAGGAGGCAACGCTTTCCCCCCCAACTTTGCTTTAAATAGCGATTTTTCGGAAAATTGTCATTAAATCCGTATAGTTTCCCCATTTGGTCCTTCCCCCTCCCCCCCCCCCATCGATTTTGCCTGGCCACCCCTCGATTTCACATTGGCCCCTCCCGAATTCATGTATTTGCTCCCCGCCCAAAAAATGCAAGATCCGTCACGGCGCTACTGATCAGAAGGACAATTAATTTTAAATAAATAAGTTAAATAGCAAGTAAATACAAACTTATCGATGAATATATCATCTAGGATGAATAGTTTACAATGATTCTATAATGAGTCATTATCGGAAATTAAATCAGCTATATTATCAGATGATGGGATATCTAGCAATAGAACAACAAATTCAAGCAAACTTTTGATGGTCGGAGGCAAGTCTTTTAGCGCCACTGTGGAATGGATGGAGGGTCAACATTTTCTAGTTGATACAGAT
>JAQFZF010003790.1:0-11070 GCA_034695365.1 Enchytraeus norvegicus
TAATTTTAGTCAATATAAGTGGTTTCTTGGAACAATTTAACTATATTTTAATATTTTGACCTCATTCAACCAATTTTGACTGTTTGCTCTATTGAAAAATGTAGACCATATTTTGAGGTGGGGGGGGCTAGAAAAATTTAGATAGCAGTTCTGCACGTTTCAGCTCATCGTCATCAACATATTCCACTCTGACTTTTAATCGCCCTAATTATAACTATAGTCTATAGTAGTCTATATAGTGGCTTATTATAAGTATAACTTTAATTTTAATTTTATTATTTTATATTATTATTATAATTATTGATTTTCGTTGCAGACAGACTGTGACCAAACAATTTGGAAGAAACTCTGCTGCAAAGTTTGTTTCCTAACACTGAACTCGATAGATACAATCTTGCACAGGTATACCTCTTTATAGTTATTATTATGTTGCACATGCATGTGGCCTATTATTATTTATTAATATTGCACATGGTAGCATATGTCTATCCTTTTTGTGAAATATCGGTTATTTTGCTTTCATTAACAAAATTATGTCACAACCAAATCTAGGACAAATACATTATAGTAGTAGGTAATCTTAACGACAGAAAGGCCAACTTTTCGCCAAATAACGGTTTCATTCTGGATGGTATAAACTGTTTCGGGTCAAACCTTGATTTTAACCGCACTCCTTTACAAAGAGTTCTGAACATAATTACAGATTAACCTAGATATTGTCCTGTTTTTATTTAAACCAAACATTCTCATTTTGACTGACAGCTATAATATATCCAATTCGCCGGAACCTATAGCCTATGAGGCGCAGATGGTGGAAGCCATTTTTGTATTAAATTTTATTAAGAAAGGTAGTGCTCAACAGGAAGCATGAATTAATTACATTGCAACGTTTTATGCGTCGGTTTAAAATAACCATCAAGTTCTCGGGGTTTAGAATTTCTTACCTTTCGATGGAGAATAATTATTAGAACGACTAATAGGTAAGGCCATTACTAAGCACGAGAAGCCACAATGCTGCACTAATGTATTAGGTTGGTTGACTACATAGACCTAATACAAATTAAAATAATTTTTGATAATGAAGCGGGACCAGATCTCGCTAAAAGCGGTATAATATCTGTATCCTCTTCCTTAATCCCATGATTCCCATCCATACTCTCATTTATCTCTGCAACTATGTTCCTTCTATCTCTCACTTTTTCTTTTATATCTCTTTTTAAGTCATCATAGTTCAATGAGATTAAATTTTGGAGACCATTTTCTTATTCGAAGGCGATCCCAGGAACGCTTTTAAGAAGATATACGAAATATTAAATACTCTTACAACAAGCGATTCAATATTGAGATGTCTATAGGAAAAACCAGAAAATAAAAATCCTTAAAATATAGTAGCCTACTACCACTACATCAGTTGTTAATTTTGAAAAACTAAAACAGTTGTGTAGGTAAACTACGTCTAATAAAGATACCGGGGGTACTTTGCAAATAGGGAGGTTACTTTGCACATAGAAGGGTGTCCATTTGAAGTGTAAATATTTTGTAAATAAAGAGGCTTATGATTACCATAAAGATATTATTATTGTGTACCAATGTTTTACAAGTTAGGCCAACACAAAATTGAAGCTTAATCGCAATTTGATGAAAAAGTTGAAGTAAAAATAAAAAACGTGAAAAGTTACTAAATAAAGTAACCTGTCAAACTTCAATCTGTCTCATATACAACTACTACATAGTTTTGAGACTTGGTTCACACCGTAGTACATATATGGTTATTCTAAATCTGTTTAGAAAAAAAAATCTGCACTTTCTGAAATTTATTGCCAAGAACTTTTCAAAACTTCGTCTGAATGGTGGTCCTACTTTGTACTGTCAAATGTAAACAAGAAGACGATAAAGAAGAAATAAATAGTCACGAGTCTTGTTTGTTTGTAAAATTTTGAGCATTATTTGCAGTAATATTTAATTTAATTTTTAAATTAAATTTTTTTTGTTAATTATTAAATTTGTTATTTTTCTTTTTTTTTAAATTTCATTTTTTTACTTTTCTCTAATTTGTATCAGTCCTCTGCCTTTCAACAGGTTTCGCCCAGGGCGCTAGTGTCTAGGAGTCGCCAAAGGGGGGGCCACAAAACATTAAATTACCGTAGCGTACTGTACTGTATTAATTATAATGGACTAATGGACAACAATCTTCAACAACATTACAATTAGAGTGTCAGTGCCGTCCATGACAAGATCGAGTACTATGCGAAGCCAAAATCAATCCGGTGGACAATAAATAAACTCGGTCCATAAACGGTGCAAAGCCAGAATCCACAAAACCGGTCCATTTATACTTTAAAATTAACGATAATGTTCAAATGATCGAACAATTATGTTCGTTTTATAACAAACTCTGTTTGTTTCGTCTACCTAATGTTTTATTTCTGTAGGTGGTGGATGCATACATTTTTTAAAAGCCCAAAAGTTGTGCAAAGTATCCCCAGTGCTGACCCTACAATATCATTTTAACCAAATAACACGTGTGTGCAAAGTAACACCGTTAGGTGTGGTTACTTTGCTCACTTTTTGGCCTTTTTAAAAAGGTATCAGATTTATTTTTTCTATTAATCCTTACACCATAGTAATGCATAGACATATATCTATCATTAACGATATAGCCAAATTTTATTGTATCTGCATGTACTAAAATAATGAGCTAATATAGAAAAAAGGGTGCAAAGTAACCCCAGTTCACAAGTTAACTTTAAATAGTAGGTACTGAAAATGTTTATGGGTAATAACCCCAGAGCCACACTCAGGGTGAGTTTATAAATTATACCCCCAAGCGAAAAATCAATAACTTTGTCGAAACTTAAGATATTGTAACAATATTTTAAGGCTTGCTTGGGGAGGGATTTTGACATCTAATCTGTAAATTTAATAGAGAAATATTCATTATAAAAAAAGTTACAGAGTTTGTTCGAAAAAATCCACAAATGCTGATTAACATTTAGCTTATCAAATAGTGATGGCACAATTTGGATCGAGCAGTATAGTCTAGAATTCGTCTAGAAGATTGTTCCACCAAACTCACCTGACCTCAGTCGTCTCGACCACCACGTCTGGGACGTTATTCTTGAGCAACACAAAGTGTTTGTTCCAAAGTCAACCAGATAGACCGAACTCAAGACTGTGGTGGAGGCAATCTGGGAAGACTTTCCACTAGAGATTATCCTGGCTGGCTGTGCTAGCATTCAGGTACAGGTTAAGGTCGTGCATTCGAACAGATGGCTTTTCCTTTGAACACGCACTAAGGTAGAATCCCAAGCATCAACAAACAGTCAGCGGAAAAAATTAGGCTTAAATTTAAAAGGAAATGACTGCCTGTCAATAAAGTTTTGTTAACTAGCATTCTTGAATATTTTCGTAAAACTGTAACTATTTTAAGAATGAATATAATTCAATCTAATTTGGTGGTTTGATGTCGAAATTCCTGCTCTAGAAATTCATAAAATATTTTTTTATATCATAAAACTTAGATTTGACAAAGTTATTGAGATTTCGCTAGTGGATATAATTTTGAAACTCACCCTGTAGCTACATGTATTAGTCCCTCTCCATCTGTTCTATGCTTTTCCGCCTCACTATATCTGTCTCTATCACGCTTCCAATTTTTTTCTCTCTCTCTCTCTCACTCTCGCTCTCTCTCTCTCTCGCTCTCTCTTTCTTTCTCTGCAAATCTCACACTTCTTTTATCAGCTATAGTAATTATGATATGAATTACAGTTGTCGCCACCTAGCGGTTAGATTTGTATACCTGCAATGCACCTACCTCCCTTGGAACATATTTTACGGAGAAATAATAAATAAAATGTGCTCCTCTTTATAAACAAATGATATAAGATTGCATTATAAGTCGTAGACAAATGATAAAAGATTGCATTATAAATCGTAGAAATATACGCTGTGTCCGGAAAATAGGACCCTCTAGCGAAATCGCAATAACTTCGTCAGAACTGAAAATATTACAAAAATATTTTAATTCCTTTCAGAAGATGAATTTTGACATCTAAAAATCAAACTTTGGTCGAAGAATATTTATTATTAATTAAGTTACAGAGTATCTACACAGAAATGTAAAAAACATATTAACAAGCGTATTCAGATAGCCATGGTACATGTATATGGATAGAACAGTATAGTCCGAAGGTCGTCAAGAAGGATGAGTGGCTATCAAACTCACCTGACCTCAATCCTCTAGACCACCACGTCTTGGGCGCCATGCTTCAGCGGTACAGTGTTTACTCAAAGTCAAAGTGTCCAAGGCAAAGCAGCAAGATTGAACTCAGGACTGCGCTGGAGGCAATCTGGGAAGACTTGCCACAAGAGGCTGTCGACCTGGTTGATAGAAACACTGTAACTTTCTTAGTAACATATATTTTTCGACCAAATTTGGAGGTTAGATGTCAAATTATCTCCTCCAGATATCCTGTTGATATTTCTTAATGTCTTGAGTTTGAAGGAGCTATTGAGATTTTGCTAGAGGGTCGCTTTTACCGGACACAGCGAAGAGTTAGAGTTTAATAAGATCCACTCGGCACTCGAAAATCTTAATTGAACCCACGCAGCACGTGTATGTGGGTAGAACTACAAATAACAAAGGTTTACTACTCACCGAAGTTGAACACATTATAACTAATAATAATTATGTACAGTATGTTATACTATTCTGAATATTATGTTAATAATTAGTATGTGTAGGCCTACTATTAATAATATATTATGAATAATAGCATTCCAAATACGATAGTAATTCATTAGCGCTTACTTCCATCATATTGTCAATCCGTAAATGCTTGCCTTATGGTTTACGTAAAAATTCCGGTTCTCTGCTGATATTGTGACTTACCTCGTCCATGAATTAATTAATTAATCTTAATTCAAACTATCAATTAAAGAATTCGAAATTCATTATCTGTCGAAATTTAGCGTAAATATAAATTATTTCTCATTACGTTATTCATCGTACCCTACTGTAGACCAGATATATAAAATATTGCAAGCCGTCATGCAGAACTCAGAAACTTTGCTGCTTAGTACTCAAAAGTCGTATTTTTCATAAAGAAATTCTGAAGCGGAAGTTAACCGGACAGTTAAGTTTTAAGTTACAATCATTCACTGTGATTTTATAACATCACGTAGTCCATACACTATTTCGAGCTAAAAATCAACAAAATGCATAAAAAATTGGCGATGGAAAGTATGATTTTAATCAGTGGCGATCTCACCGTCAGATTTATGATAAATAATTTTAACCTGTGTGGTGCATGATTGGCTGAGGATGATCAACTACAGTGTCAATGAGTTCTGGACGTCCTTTAATTTTCATACTGATTTACGTCCAATGAGCCCTTTAGTTAAATGATATTTAAATGAAAATTAGTGCTAAAATAAACACGTAGGCCTAAATCAGGTGGAACAAAAATTATTACTCAAGGCCTACGCTGAGCACTCGCAGCGAAACGCTGTTTCTACGACGAACGGTTAAATGAATGAAGCCGGTTTCGGAATATACTGTATTATTAAAAGTGTGAACGAATTTTTGGTACATATTGCTGACACAAATCTCGCGTAGAAAGATTACCGCCTAAAGCAGAGGTACCTGATGCTCAGGGCTCTGAATGTTCTGAGTGATGGATGAACGATAGAACCACGCAGGGTCTATGCAGTTCTACGGATGTAGACAAGTAAGTTTATACTTCTTCTTTCATGTTCCAAGTAGAATTTGAATGTAAGAAGGCATGGCGTGTCTTCTTTCTGTTACTCTTTGTTATACGGTATCAATTTCAACCATTTTCATCCAATTACTTGCTCTCTTCGTAAGATAATTCGTTGACTTCCTCAAAAACTCATTCGATCGATCTCTCTGATTGTACTATTTATTTCTCTAAACAAGTATATGTAGTTTCTTTTCAAATAATTATGCATGGGAGTACAATGCTCCTGCTATGCAGTACATAGTTCCGACTTTGATCCAGTTCTTTGAGCAGTTACAGCTGTCGATTAATTTATTCTCAATTGACTCTAGAGGTCGACCGAATCTAGTTTTCGTTTTCGTTTTCGGTACCGAAAAAGCGAAAATCAATTTTTCGGTCTTTCTATTTTTCGGCCGAAAAAAGTATTTCCTTTTTCGGTATTTTTATTTTTCGGCCGAAAAAAATTCCATTTTTCGGCCATAACCGAAAAATAATAATTTTATGCTGAGTAAAAATTTCATAGGTCATTCAAATGGAAACATGTTGCTTACATGCATATTTATATAAATAGAATAATTATTACATATAAGATTTGCATTCATGATAGTGCCACTGCACAATTACATGACAGTCGATAGATGTAAGATCGCAAGTTAGGCCTGCTACATCTAACAATATGATATTGGCTAGCATTGGAGAGTATACAATATAGCAGTATTCATTTTGCTAGAAATATTTACAAAATGTCCGGCATTTTTTATCATTGGTTTGTCTACCTCTGTGTCGGTTATATATATACTAATATTTATAATATCTCATTCAACTGTTAAACAGTGTTACAGTTAACAGGATGTCCATATTCCAAATGTCCAAGGCACATATTTCATTTCAGATTTTCTATCACACTCGCTAATGCGCTAATGAGCATTGATTGACAAGTTGATCACATAATAAAGACTTACTGTAGGCCTACTATGTGTATGTGCAATGGTGCATCTAAAATGTAGTCTTTAACATGGACAAAATTATGTATAGGCCTTTACCTAGCTAGTGCTATGTGTATAAATAATGTCTTAATTACCGCCCGTTTTATTTTTTGTTTTTCGGCCGAAAGAAATTTCGTTGTTCGGTTTTTTTATTTTTCGGCCGAAAAAATATTTCCTTTTTTCGGTTTTTTTATTTTTCGGCCGAAAAAAATTCTCCTTTTTCGGTCGACCTGTAATTGGCTCCTTCCAATGTTTCTCTAAAGTTTAATGAATGGAATAGGATGATACCGCACAATATGAGATCCGTTCAGTTGCCGACATTGCATTTGAACCGTCACTTCGGCGTCTAATCTGGAGTGAGTCATAGTTTAAAATTAGATTCGATTTTCGACGTTCAATTTTTGCAGATTTGGTCAGGATTGGAACTTACGGATCTCCCATTCACCCGCTCCTATTTGGGCAGCCAGCATACATATAGCGAAGAGTGGACGGAAACATTAAGATACTGTAAACAGCTGACTGCTGAGACGTCTAAAATAGTAACTCTAATGACGCAGTGGTTGACATTCATACACATGTAGGTGAATTAGCACCGTTATAAAGTAGAAATCAATTAGACAGTAGTGCTAATGCTATAAATTCCTTCGTGTATGAAGCCGGAGACAGCATTAGATGATTAGACTAATTCATTGCACCTGAATATTACTTAATGTAGGAGGCGTATAGATACTACAGAATCCAATGACCTCTCATGTCATCACAAGTCTCATATAATATTCTAGAGATGCGAAGTGGAACAAAATTAATACTGATAGCGTTGGCTGCATTACAAAACTAAGCATTAACATTATTAAACTTTTTTAAATAGAGATTGTTATGGACAAGTTGATGCCATTGACGGACTTGACAACTTGAAAAGATTTAGATTGTTTTATAAATCTGACACCTTGCTTAGAAATTTAAATTAGAGGCAGCACGGCTCTTAGTATAAATGCAGATTAGACTCATATCTGCACCAGCTGGCTAGTAAGAGTAATAAATCAATGGAATCAAGCAATCAATGCTAATTTAACGTCCTTATCACCACGACATCAGGGACAAAGTAGGGATAAAGCATATATTGAAGAAGTAAAAAAACACTGAAACCGAACACTTATACTTTCCCGTGATATTTACACTGTATGAGTCCGGCTGTGGTAATTACACTTTCTAGGTCTATTCGATTTTCTATTGGCAGTTCTTTCTACATGATCTCATATTATAAGCTGACTAATGGTTAATGTGTTCCATTTAACATAAACTAAAGAATCTTGACTCTGAAATTGTTCCATAAATTTAATAATTTATGTGCATAAAGTCATTCCAGCTTTCGATACTTTTAAGAAACATATTCAGTTGTCCGTCAGGAGATTCTCAGCTCTTCAGGACCAATATTAGCTTCTAAATTTTGATTATTCCTGACAAAGCTTGTTGCTCTTTTTTTTTACTACAGCACATGATGCAATTAGTAGTGTGAAATAATAAATCAATTAACCTTTGTTATAGTAGGCTCCGTGGCTCAATGGTTAGCGCGTCGGCCAATTTGTGTCGAATTTTGAGCATACGGTCCGGGTTTCTATTCCCGGTCTAGTCAATTAGAGAGGCAAGTCACGGTACAATTCGGCAACCAAGCCCACCATCTCTTCGTGGGTGGGATAATTGGAAGCAATTAGTACGTAATAGATGACTAATTTTGAAGATTTATAAGGTTTCCACAGGTCCGGCGTATATGATTCAATAACAAATTGGATTGTATAGAGTGAGGCTGGCGACCTCACCGTCAGATTAATGACTATGTCACCTGTGTGCAGCAGTGCAATCGCTCAGGATCGGGATCAGCTTAGTGCCTACGTTAGGCTACAAATATGGCACACCACCTTGACTTGATAGTAGGCTATAAAGAAGGGCGACTATTGTTTTCAGGCGCGTTGTATCGTAACTTACACTCGAAGCACTTGAGAGAGAACAAGTGAATGCAATGGGTGTTCTCATAATCAAATAGAAGAGCGATTGAGAGCAATTCAAGATGGCATCTAATTTACGGCTTGGCATTGATAATAATTACAATCGCCTGACGCAGTATCAACATTATGCTGTGTTGTATATTTGTAGAAGAAAAAGAAAAAGAAAAGTTACGGCTTGAGCTAAATTTAAGAAAAATAAAAAATCTAAGTTATATAATTATAGTCTGATCTGGGTCTCAATCCTTCATCGGCAACGATGTCTGGATACAATTGAATGACGAAAGATGCCGTCACAGTGCTTCTTTTCTATTCTATTCTATACGTTATATAGGTTAGCTGATAAAGTTAAATATAGTAACTTGCATAAATATTATTTTCTAGCGCGACTATTTAGAAACATTAAATTTAGGGTGAATTCGACGATTGAACTGAAACAGTAATTTTTTATTTATAATAAAGGGTACCGGTAGCTAACTTGTAATAAGCAATCTAACTATCTATCCGGTGCTGTGTCAATCAGCATGTCCAAGTCTGACAAGTCATACATTCATACACAGTCTGCATTCTCGCTCATTAATGAACACACCATTGATAAGTTCAACAAGTCCCATTGATAAATTCAACAAGTCGATCACTTCACTAAGGCTTTGCCTTTACCAAGCAATGATACGTAAAATATTCAGATAAAATTATGACTTTTGAGCTGGTTAATTTGAATTACCTTCCTCAGTGACTACGTTAATCGGGTTCTACAAAACACGTGGAGATATTGTCGAGCGTCCGGATCTAGCAAGGGGTAGTATAGATTTATATCGGAGTGGTATAAATTTCTTAACGCTATGGTAAGCCTATAAATTAGCGATGTCCTTGTATATGCAGGTGTTACTGTAGATTGTACTGTAGAAGCTTTAAGACTCGGCTAAGTTTAACGTCTGTCTCCATATCGAAGGGTACTGACAGAGAAAGACTCATCTGGGACTGGAACCCGTGACATCCTGCTTACTCTACCGAGCAAGCGTGTTGCCGACTACGTTATCCAACAGGGACTATATTACGTAGTCTAGTACAGTGAGAGTAATTTTACGTATTTCCATACTGTTACACTAATACATATCCGGTACTCTAGTTTGTTTACACAACATTTAGGACTAACATTATGAAGACAACACGTATTAATGATATTACAAGACATATACATTGAAACCAGTGCCATTAATTTATTTTACAACTTTTTGTATGGTCTATTTAACTCTATCATATTGACGCCTACTTGTTACAGTAATAGTGAAAAATATTAAAATAGTGAGAGCATTAGCACTTTGAATAGAAATTTCTCGTGGAATATAATAATTGCTGTCATGTTGCTTTAATCACAATTAGCAGTGCCACTTGTGTTGTGAATCATTAAACAAAACGAGTTCGTTGATTAGACTCAAGCTGGCAATTAAAACAGCTCTTTCTGGAGCACTTCAGTTAATTAAAAGCTCGTTGGCAGGTAAATAACTTAATGCATCTCATCACACGAATTCTACAGCACATGAAGTAGGCCGCTAAAGTTGGCAGTAGGCTTTCATTACGATAAACATCCAGGGGCATGCGTGGATTTAGAGGGAGAGGGCCGGGGGAAAGCCCGCTCCCCTCTGGTAGAAAATACCAAAAAAAAATTATTTATGACAAATTACAGCAGCATCTGGCATTTCCGGTAAATTCACGCTCCTCCCTAATAATCATTCCGGATCCGCCACTGAGAAGATCCGCCACTGAGAGGATCCGCCACTGAGAGGATCCGCCACTGAGAGGATCCGCCACTGAGAGAATCCGCCACTGAGAGAATCCGCCACTTGGAATTGGCAACACTGACGCTGATGTAAACAATAACAAAGCCAATTTTATAAAACATAATATTTTCATCTAATATCATTATATGATCAATCGAATCGGCTATATCAGCCTGTGAAGGGCGTTCTAATGGCCCTGGTCACCTTCAATCGCGTCCAGATAGCCGAAACGACAAGTCAGTGCGCCTACGACAAGGTGACCTTCTACTGTGCGATTCCTGCACTGATGCCCGGTTCCCTCGGGTTACTGTTTCTGACGCACCCATCCCACAACTGGGGGGGTCATCTAAGACTTCTGCTGGCGCCGTTTCGCCGGATAGTGCTACCGACTCTGACATTTCTATAAGATGTGAGCTTCTATGCTTCATTGCGGACAAGGGGCGAGTAATGGCCATGGACCCCCTGATCAAGATATGTGTGGACTTCTACAAAGACGTGGAAATTATGGCTGCTTGGAAAATAATTGTGAGTGCCAACATACGTTTTCCAAAAAGAACAGGGTCTA
>JAQFZF010003791.1:0-11070 GCA_034695365.1 Enchytraeus norvegicus
AAGTGTACAGCAATACTATGTTGCATTGCTATTGGAGACGAAAATTAAGTGTGTAAGCATGTGCGATTTTGCTTATGTTGTTTGTGTGATTATAGGAATTGATGAATAAAATATTAATTAAACATCTGCTGCTAATTTATAATTACAGAGATATCAAATACACAAGGATGGACTGGAGCACAGAGAGAATACACGCAAGATTCAACTGGCGGCTGAAGAAAATGAGGTTTTTATATAATTTACAATACAATACAATGAGGATATAACCTCAGGTCCCTCATTCGAATGCAATATCAGGGACGTCTCAAGCGTACTACGCAAAATTTCGCAAATATGCAAGCACTACCACCACAACACACAAAGTTTCCAATGCTTAGACTGAAGAGAAAACGTGATGTATCTCATACAGGATACTCAGCAGTCAGGGAAAATAGGGAAAAGTCAGGAAATTTGACTGACTGGGAAAAGTCAGGGAATTCGAAGTCAAGTCAGGGAAAATATTTGTAAAGTTTTCCTTAAATTTTTTAAATCTGCAATAGCTTAAAAACTTGAGTAGATATGATACAAAATGACATAGGGTACAGAAATATGAGTTACTTATTAAGATGGGATACGTTTTATCATACATGTATTAGGCTTAGTTAATAGGTACATTAGTTGGAAATCTTTTTCTGCGATTCGAAACTGTATGCTGCGGCGCGCGTAGTTTTTGGTAAAATTTGTCAGAGAAAATTTTTCGGAGGTCAGGCAAAAGTCAGGGAATTTGAAATGTTCAGTTCGCTGAGCACCCTGTCGTATACGATGCAGTGCAAGTGCATTACTCTTTTCTGCAGTAAGCTTAAACATCATTTTGTTCCTATTTTTTTAAATTGTATTATTGTAGATTTTATGGATAAATTGACTTGCACCATGTTTGGCCAGTGTTGACCCCTGTTCTCTTTCAGCATAAGTTTGTTGTAAAAAGATGCTAACTTTATTTGAGTGGACCAGATAGTGCTTCTGCTGTTGGAAACGTTCCTAATATCGTCATCAGATGATGAAACAGATCTTAAACCTATATAGCACTGTATTATACCTCCATCCCTCTCGGGGGTCGGTTAATTAGAAGCAATTGGTACGTAGTAGGTGACTGCTTCGGAAGACTGTGAAGGTTACAACAGGTCTGCCGTATATGATCCAATTATCAAAATTGGATTGTATAGATTGGGGCTGGCGACCTCACCGTCGGATTATGATTATGTCACCTGTGTGCTGTAATCGCTCAGGATCGGGATCAGCTCCTCGCCTATGTTCGGTAACGAACATGGCACACAACCTTTACCTTTTACTGTATTGTATTGTTAATTGCAGACAACAGATTGCGATGTTGATAGACAGACAGAGCTCTCTGGTGGCAACAACGCTACTGACACTATTGCTCGTCCAGTAAAAAGTTCAACGCAGCTATCGTCAGCAGCAACCAGTATTAGGCCTCATGTACCCTGGAAACTTATTTCCATTGAAGACTGGTGCAGTAATCAACGAAAGAAGACAAAACATTCGTTAAAGCTGAAGGAAAAGGGAAAGTGTTTGGCAGCTGGAAAGAACAGTTTGGTTTCTGATGAACAGACGATTCCAAGTAACATTATCTTAGCTATTGAACAGAAATTAATCGAAAGCGGTAACCAGGGTTTATCGTATAACCAGGGGATATCTGAATCCCTCGCTGGCATTCTATCTTCAACCGAGAATTCGTTTTGGCTACAGAAAGAACACAGAAAATGCAAGGGTGTTAGAAATGAAAATCCTAATCACAAAACAGGACAGAATGTGTGTGAAAGGATCTCTAGGGATTGTAAGTTGATCAGACTTATCTCTGTGAGGGCCAATATCTTTCTGATCCTCGGCTTCATAAGAAATCAACAGTAAATGAATCCAAAACTTTACGCGGTAGTGATATTTCTATTAATAACAATTCAGTTACTTTCTCCAAAAGTTCTGGTGATAATAACTCTATGGGTAATAAATCTGTTGGTAAGGATAATGCCACTACTGGATGCGAGTCCGGTAATGACGGTGTTTCAACTTTATACATCAAAGAACTTTCTGCGAGTAAAAACTGTTCCACTGCCTACAGATCTGGTAAGGACGGATCTTGTATTGTACCTGATAACGAACTTTCTACTGGCAAGAACTGGAATACAGACGGCAGATCAAGGACTGACAGAGGTGCCACTTTACACGATACCTCTGCTAGTAAGAGTTCTAATATTGGCTGCAGATCTAGTAATGGAAGTGTTACCACTAATGAGAATTTTGCTAGTTCTAATATTGGTTGCAGATCAAGAACTGACACTGTTGCACTTTATACTCAAAAGAGCATTGTGCTAGAAATAATTCAAATATTGGCATCAGATCGAGTAATGGTGGCGTTTCAAGTAATGAGAATTCCATGAGTAAAAACTCCACAATTGGCTACAAATCTTGTAATAGTGTTGAAATTTTGAATAAACAGTGTACTGTCAACAAATTTAATAAAGACAGTGTCGGTGATTTTAGCAATGCAGTTAATGGTATTACTTACGAAACAGATGTACATAGCTGATTTTACAGGAAATACTGAAATACAGTGTAATCTTGTAAAACATTTTGATTCAGTTTGTCTCGTCATTCTGATGACAATATTCTCCCGCCGAAGTCATCCGCTCGGAAGCTTGCTTGTTTGGGATCATCGATAGAGTCCAACCGCAACACAGAACTACATTCAAAGATAAACCTTTCCGTTCATTCTACAGTAGACATACAGAGTTACAGTTATGGTAAAGTTCAGAGTGATAACTATGGAGATATAAAGCAATTGCTGAGAAAGAAACCCCCAACCTGTTCTGTGAAGCCTCTGCTGAAATCTGTGCATCATGTGGAATCTTCATCGCAAATGAGCTCAATTCAGAATCTTGAGAATATTGTACCTGATAATGGTGTGCCAGAGCATTTAAATTCACCTGCAAATTTACCCGTGCACACTGCTTCCAAGGGTATGCCTCGTTCCGGATTTTCCAAATTGCTCGAGATTCCAAATCTATAGAAGATACAACATCTAACCAAATCACAGTTCCACCAATCTTGACTGAATTCTGTTGAAACTATTATACCTGAAACAGGTGCACATCAGGCTGTTGGGAATGGCAATATTAATAAAAGTTTAATGACTGTTTCCTCATCCAAGAATGATATCAGGGACATAGTTTGTTGTAATATCCTACTTTCATCCCTTCAGTAAAGTCATCTGTGCATAGCATTCAGCCAGATCAGCCTGATTCTAGAAACTGGCAAATAGTGAGAGATGACAGATCTGTGGAAGATGATGTTAATAGTGAAATAAACTATTCAATTACATTGACTGCGGGTGACCATCATGGAAGTATATGCTTCAAACGCAGCAGTACAAGCTCGACCAATATTGCTGAGAATCTTGTTAGTAAACACCCGACACTTAGCACTGGCCCAGACAATGTTTTGCATTTACATTCCGTCGTTGGAAGGACCGATAAGCCGATTTTGAGGAGTATTGATGGTGTCCATATGGCAGTTAACGAAAAACGTAGACTTGCAGACAAAAGCCAGGGCAATATTTTCGCTACTCCTGACTCTAAGTCTAATCCAATAGGAAATTTGAATTCTCGTGAAGATGCAAACAATTTGAATCCAGATGTAAATCTCAGTTTAAATGGTGTTAATTTGTCATCAAATATTAGCAGTAATTCGCATTTAGAGGACAATATATCTGCAGAGAACTGCAACAATTCACAAGCTGATACTGCTAAAGGTGTATCTTTAGATTTTATACTCTCTGCCTTTGAGACTTTGAGCTCGGAAGATAGGAATAGAATTTCAACAGCCATGACAGATAAATCTTCCTATTATGATGTAAATCGTAGACTGAACGAAGCCGTGCCAAATCATTTCAGCAATAGTAATTCACATTCACAGAAAAATGCGTCTGTGAGAAATCTTGGCAATAGTTTTCCCATCGATACGGTTCAAAATGTTTCTATGAATTTAGTGCCATTTGCTTTTCAACCAATGAGTGTAGAGGATAAAAGTGAAATATCTTCAGCGATGAGTGATCATGGAACAAGTTGTTCAAACCAGCCGCATGATTTGAAAAATCAGAATTTGCAAAATCAAAGACAAGACAATGGTAGTTTGTCTTATATTAAGCGAGAAAATTCTCTTCATGAAGCAGCTGTACTGCCTACTGATACCGTACAAACTGCAAAGCTCTGTGTTTTAGATACAAACCAAAACAATGTTAATTCTTTACTTTCCAATGCTGAAATATCTACAGTCGGAACAGAAATAGCCACGGGCCCTAATATTTCTCAGAGAGAAAATAATCAAGATAATACGAAATGTTTGAAGCTAAGAAGTCTGCTGGAGGTCCTGGGGGCCATGGGTAAGTCTGCAGACCATAACATTGGGGCATGACCCGAAGGGCGTACTGGGATATATAAATAAGGGCTAAGGTAAAAGCACGACGACGCACGCGCTCCAAGTCAGAGGGCCACAATCTAGGCAGTAGAACCTTCTGGTTAGGCTCAGTCAAGAAAACTTAGGTCTCTGCCAGAAATGGCATAAGTACGGTCTAGGCCTAATAGGTATAGGCTAGGTAGGGCACATAATTGTTAACTACAAACCTATGTTGTGCGTCCCGGTAGTGCGTTAACATGTGTATTGTTATTAAAAATCGCACTTACTATTGATGTCGTCTTGTGTCATAGTGATAGGATAGGCCAGGTAAGCTATAACGATAGGCTAGGTAGGCTATGGGATTACCGGGATAAATATAAGTACCTCTCGCCACGCATTACAAGCGAGCTAATGCAAGACAAGTCGAATTAGAGCTCAAACACTAGGCCCTCCTTCCGCAAAAGGCTAATAGCCTTGGCCAAGGACTCGATCCCCGTGTCGGTGAATTCTTCAGTTACAAGGGGCAGGAGACCATCGTCAGTCTTACAAGAAAACACTGGTAGGGTTTTGAGTTCTTCACTGAAAAGAATTCTTGTATTCGATCACCTAGTCCAAAAGGGCAGTTTGAAAGTGGAATTGGTGATGATTTTGCTAGGGAAATATCTGATATGAGTAGAGTACCGTGTCCAAATAGTACCAATGATCCATTTGGGCAAACGAGTCGATCCTGCACTGAAGATGTAGTCAGTCGGTCATTTGATGGAATTATCAGCGACAATGCACATGAGCAACTGGATAAAGGGGGATATGAGAATGCCACTCTAAGTGAGAATGTCACTCAAGGTGAGAATGTCACTCAATCACCACACATTGACACTAAATCGCCACAGAACAATAACACTGAATCACCACACAATAATGACATTAAATCACTACACAATAATGACACTAAATCACCACACAAGAATGACACTAAATCACTACACAATAATGACACTAAATCACCACACGAGAATGATACTAAATCACCACACTGCAATGGCACTACATCAACACACAAGAATGACATTGAATCACCAAAGAAGGTGATCAATGATATATTTTCGCTGTTACCTCTTAGAAGCAGTAGCAAGAATATATTTGAGGAAACAAGTCCATGTGGACCTGGAGAAGTTTCCAGCAGGCCAGTACCTTATCCAGTCCAGTCTGTCACTGGCGACATTCCTGAACGCCGCCTGGTGAATGTTGCTCCTAAGATTACCCGGCAGAGAGTTCTAACAATTGGGCCACGCTCTAAAGGAAATGGTGTTACCAAGAGTGTTCTCAAGCGAGATTTTCCTACAAAGGTGCAACAAGGTTTGGTAGATGGCAATACCGTGAGTGGGATTCTAAAAATCCCAAGTATTTCCAAAGGAGGATTACCAACTACAGTGAATCAACCATCAAATACCATGTTGCAGAACAATGTTCGGATGACTTTTGGACCTCGATATCCCAATACATCTGGAATACTTCATGCACATCAATTGAATTCCAGTAGGCCTCCGTCTGCCATCAACCATGGTGCACCTTCATTCACACTCTTTCGTATAGTGCCTGCTCGGTCGGCTGCTCGATTACTAAATATGAATCGTATATCTCTTGGGAGTAACTGGGCAGATAGCACTGATACTGACAGCCCTAGCGGAAGTCAAAGACATCCTGCATCAATTAGACATCAATCGATCAATCAATTGTCCGAACTGAAAGTGTCTCATGATCAAACTCATTTAAGCAACATTTCTGGTTTGGACTCCTCTCAGGATCAGATGCGACTCAGTGATATATCAGATTCAGAAGCCTCGGAGGAGGATGAGAAAGCTGGAGGTGTCGGTAAAGAACTTGAATCAAGTGCTGATAGCATGGATAACTCTGCCAATCAGAGTCAGTGTAACAGTTCAATGAAGTCTGGCTCAGAATGTGAAAAGGGTGTGGTCAAAGTTAACAATGGATGGGGTCAAAGCAAAGAAAGGGTGGAGTCAGCGCAAGGAAAGGGTGGGGTCAAAGCAATTGACAACAGTAGAGCTATTGATAAAATAAAAATTAAAGTATTTATTTCATTTTACGGTGCTTCCGTTTCAAAATGATATCTATATTAAAAAGATTAAGCATTCATTTTCTTTTCCAAGGATGATGTCGGGAATGTCCCAGCGTTCAATTGAAAATGAACATTTCTTCGACTGAAAAATATCAAAACTGAAAAGGAGTATATTTTTGTTTATTAATTTAATTTATTTATTTATATAGGAGCTTCAAAAGCTTAATATGAAGCTATTGATTATACATGCACTTTAGTAAACTACAATTTAGATATTGTTTTATGGAAATGTAGCAATACTTGCTATTATTGTTTGTTCTAGGTGATACAGTTTGTGATGGATAGAAGATGATTAACAGTTTGTGATGGATAGAAGATGATTAGACTAGAGCTCTTAGTTAAGCATCTCATGAAACATCTGTGATTTCTTTAATTCCTGTGTCACTGTGACCTGATTTATGATTCTAAGATCTACGGTGTGTTGCTAGGCAACAGAGGTGCTGTCTAGCAACAAGTGTGGTTTGATCAAACAATGTTATCATGTGGAAGATAGGAAATGTTGTTGTTGTTGCTCACCCATGTTGTTGTGCTGTGCTGCAAACATCCTCCATCAATATTATTTTTTAAGATAGGAGATGTCTTCAGGACTGTTAGTTTGAAAAACCTTACTTTAAGTTCAGAAAATTGACCCTAACTTAAGTATATGAGGTTGTTGTTGCTCACCCAGGATGCCAGCCGTGGTGCTGAACCCCTCTATTCTCTTAATAAGAGGAGTGCAGGGCTCACCCTCAGGCTTCAGTCAGCTATGCTGCCTCACAGGGTTAGCTTTATAAATACGGGTGTTAGTTAACATCATTGTCCTTCGATAAGCAGCAAATGGACATTAAATTTTTAGTCCCACCGAACAATTGTTTACTATTGGTGGTTGTATGAATATAAGGAATTACATCGTGTTTGATCAGTGTTGACTCCCTGTTCTCTTTCTGCATTTGTGACGTGATTAATGCTTTTTAGTGGACTGGTCAGGTAGTATTATTTCTGTTGCTCAAGAATTATCAATCAAAAGCTGCAGGTGTTTCACAAAAGTCGACTAATTATAATTGCGGTAGACAATTGAAAGCCACCTCAGAAGTCATAATTTCCCTTGAACTAAGCTTTATTTTTGCATGTGTTAAAGGCAAAGCCTTGTGAAGGGAATCGACTTGTTGGATTGACCAATGATGTGCACATTAGTGAGCGAGAATGAAGACTGTGTATGACTTTGTGCTTTGGATCTGTTATTTGGCAGAGCACTGGATAGATAAATAGACTAGTAATCTAGACTTTCTTGAGGGCTCTTGCTACATTTTTTGTCCATAACGTCTGTGACATCATTCCTGGATGAGGAAACGGACATTAAACCTTTGACCGGGTCAATCATTGTGCAGAGTGCTTCTGAGACTTAGTAAATGTTTCGAATGTGCAATATCAACGTCTTTTGATTGGTAGTGCCTTATCCTGTTGTTTAGATTTGATGCATGTTTCACTATTTTATTTTATAATACTCGATATGGTGCTAAAGTTTTAGTAATTCAGCAAATATTCTTCATAATGATTAAAATACAAAATTTATTCTATTTCATTATTGTGGGTTACATGGATAAATATGTAACAAATGCTGTGCAAGTCGCACAGTGTTCACCCCTGTTCTCTTTCAGCGCTTGTGACTTGCTAACTGCGTTTGAGTGGACCGGATTGCTTGTACTGTTGGAGACGTCCCTGATATCGTCCTCAGATGATGATACAGACGTTTAACTTGTATTGTATTGAATTGTAAATATGAATGGAACTGTAATGCAAGGAAAGATCTCATTTAAACATTCTACTCAGTTTACTCATTTCTATTTTTACCGTCACTGTTCGCTGAAAGTGAAGGACAAGTAATGTTCTAGTTGATCCTATGCATAATAATACAATATTTTATTTTTCTATTCATGTTACTAACATATGACAGAACGCAAATGCCAGTTTATTTTTCTAGTTGCTGTTTTCGTGTTTTTATTGTATTTTTGACACTCCGTGATTAATTGTAGGCTACTTAACCTGAGCTAGTTCCCTTGGTTTAATTCATGAAACTCTGCCTATGCTGTCGGGCTACCAATTCAGGGTGCTCAGCACTCAGGGAAAAGTCAGGGAATTTAGCTGAGAGGGAAATGTCAGGGAATTTAATGTCTAGTCTGGAATTTTTTTAAATAGTTTTTCCTTCATTTTTTTCATCTCCAGTAGCTAGCAAAGTTGATTAAATTAATGATACATATAGCATATATATCATCATTTTTTATGCCTTTCATTTGGCGCATAAAGACCTAACGTCCGGTTCATCATCTGACGACGATATCAGTGACGACATATGACTGTATCGTTTGTATGCCGTATTTTCTTAAGATAACTTTGATTTCTGAGGTGGAGCTCCTTATCCTTCTTCAGTGACTGCATTAGTCGGCTTTTACGAAACACGTGCAGCTTTCGGTTAGTCAAATCTCAAGTTTGCCGGAGCAAGCAGAGCCACTATTCTCTGTATAATGGGCATTTTCTATTTTATTCAATTATGACTACTGTATTGATCAAGACTGGTGCAAATATCATGTGCGCGCTGAAGTTATTTTCCATTTTATTATTCCTAGGTCATTGTTGCTCAGCAATATTTTACACCCATTCTTTCTGCCTTATGTCTGCTTATTATCAGACTTTCTATCTTTGCCTCGAGTAATAATAATTCGACAATACAGTGTAAAGATAAGTTTAACGGCCGTTTCCGTATCTAAGGATACTGTCAGCGACGGACCCGGCTGGGATTCGAACCCGTGACATCCAGCTCATCGAGTTAGCATGGTATCGACAACGCTATAAAACCAGGAGAGTGAGGATTTAACGTCGGGTTCCGAAGGCGATGTCAGGCACGTCTCAAGCAGACTAAGCAATTTGCAAGCAGTTCGATATCAAGTCATTGTGCAGTACTCTTCAGTAATTTATTTTTGAATTAATTGTTAATTTTTTGTTTCAGCTTTCTAACGATATTTTTTATACTTTGTTTATAATTTAATAAATCTTTTCGACTTTCATGATGTTGTACTGTATTCATTTTTGTAAACGCATTGAATATAAAATTGCTTTACTGACCTCTAAAATACTTCATTTGGGAAAACCCTCTTATCTTGTCGATCTTGTTTCCCTTTTTCGACCGCCTCACACTCTTTGATCTACTAATTCTATGCTCCTTTCGGTCCCTAAAATTCAAATTACTGTTGATGATTCTTTTCTTTTGCAGCACCGAAAATATGAAATTCGTTGTCATTTCATCTTCATTCTTGTTTTAGAATTACAATTTCAGACAGTTAACTTAGAAATCATTTATTACTCTTTAGATATTTCGTTATTGTATTGTACGTTTAATGGATAAATAGACTTGCACCGTGTTTGACCTTTGTTGACCTTGTACTCTTTCAACACTTGTGACTTGAAAACAGTGCCTGAGTGGATCAGTTAGTATTCCTTGTGGCTTCCCTGGTATTGTCATCAGATGATGCTACCGACATTAAACCCATATTGTGATCGTTCTGGATCACGTTATTTGCAATTTAATGTCCGTTTCATCATCAGATATGAATAGATATCACCAGTCAGACAAATACAAACATTTATTCCACAGATTTCACTAGTTTGACAAGTACACACATTTATCCGTAAATGTCACTTGTTTGAAAAATACAAACATTTATTCCACAGATGTCACTAGTTAGACAAATACAAACATTTATTCCACAAATGTCACTGTTTTGACAAGTACAAACATTTATTCCACAGATGTCACTAGTTTGACAAGTACACACATTTATCCACAGATGTCACTTGTTTGACAAATACAAACATGTATTCCACAGATGTCACTAGTTAGACAACTACAAACATTCATTCCACAGATGTCACTATTAAAAAAGTGCATTATTAATTCCACAGATGTCACTGTTAAAAAAGTGCATCATTCATTCCACAGATGTCACTGGTAAAAAAATTCATCATTTATTCCACAGATGTCACTAGTTGGAGAAGTACAAGCATAACATTTTATTCCATAGATGTTGCTGCGTAAAACGTGACGGGTCGCAACCACAAATCCCCTCAAACAGTACTGTCAATAAAATAAGGTGACATTAAGCTGCCGTTTTGGATCCCTCAAACATAAAAATAGATCATCCGAAAGCTGGACGTGTTTCGTAGAAGCCGACTAACGCTGTCACCGGTTAAGGAGACCCATCAGGAAACAAATATGTCTCCAAGAAAATATGGTATTCAAACTCTACAGTTATATGCCATGAACCTGCCGTTAGGCATTGCACTGAGAGAGAGAGAGAGAGACAGAGAGAAAGAGAGAGACACAGAGAGAGAGATAGACATCATGCCTATCTGTAGGCCTACCTCTGAGCTCGGTAAGGCGTTTATTATTGAGACAATATATTTTATTACATAGTAAATTGCAACCAGGGCGGATTTAGGGGGATGGCCTC
>JAQFZF010003792.1:0-11069 GCA_034695365.1 Enchytraeus norvegicus
TCATTAATGAGCGAGATAATTGATTTACTGAAAAATATTTGTCTTAGATAATTATTGATAGGTCATCTGACAGAGTATAGAGAGATTTTTGGCCATTTGGCAACAAATCTGATTGTCCAAGCTTCAACGATTCAAATAAAATAGGCCAAACAGCAGTACTTCAAATAAACTTCTACTTCTAATAAACTTTTTAGACGACGGATTAGTGACATTTATTTTTGATTTGTCAAATACAAAAATAAGTCCGCAAACGGTTTGTTAGGATTTTGGTAGACACGATCAGCCGATGCCTAACATCAATGAAATCTTATTTGTTTAATATCAGCCTAATTACTGGTTAATACATAACAATTACTGCGCTAATAGAAATTGGAAACATGAAAAAATTGACTAAAATGGTCGAGACTCTACAGCTACACCCTACATGGACTATGGACTCGTGGACTATGGACTCGTGGACTATGGACTCGTGGACTATGGACTCGTGGACTATGGACTCGTGGACTATGGATTCGTGGACTATGGACTCGAACGTTTCGAACGTCACATTGTTTTTATAATGTTGTTACTAATTCAATAACTCACATTACAAGTTCTTGCAGAATTGTTGATAACGGTTTGAGAGTAGCAATTAATTCTCATGTATTATTAGGTGTGCAATAACTACTAGACTAATGCTAAAACCAAATTATTGCTCTAAATGCAGACAATAAGCATTTTTCATGGAATTGGTGATTAGTTGAATCCATTGTTGGATCCTGGACACTCCAAAATAGATCAACCAAAGCTGCACGTGTTACGTTAAAAATTAAAGCCTAAAAGTTAAGTCAGTGAGATAAAAATAAGGAAAACTACCTCAAAAGCCCTAAGTTTCTGAACTCATGTATAATTTACGAGTGGTTTTTGTGATGGAATCGATTTGCAGGGTTGTTTGTTAATGTGCTCGTTGGTGAGCGAGAGGACGAAATTTGTGCGGGAAACTTTAACTTTGATCTACTGTGTGGCAAAACACTGAATAGATCAATCAATCAATCAGTCAATCAATGAGGATTTAAAGTCTGGTTCCTCACTCGAAGGCGATGTCAGGCACAGAGATGGAATTGAATGTCCTACCTTCAGTAGTTAGAGTCTCAAGTAGGCCCCTATAGTATGCGTAACATTATATCTGCTCAGTCAATCTTACATTGAGTTGAATATTAGTGGGAGCCAGTATTCCGTATAATTTACGTTAGGCCTACAGTACATAGAGGAATATTAATCCATTAAAATTATTGTCGTTTTGATATTCCATAAGATTGATAGGCAGAGCTGATGTAGACAGCCAATATACGCATGCTGTAATCCTGCTACTTGGAGGCTTAGGCTGCGCGTGTTCCCGTTTATCTACACACTGCAAACTTATAAGTATTATTGGTCCCTCAATAATTTTAGATCAGAAGCGTTTTCTTTAAAGCTAAAAGGATAAAGCCGAATTTAACATCAGTCTCGCGGCCTAACTGCAACATCAGTGACGAGCGAGCCCTGTGAATCGAACCGTGAACCTATGAACCCGAATCCGACACTTGACCGATGTGCTAACTGGCTCGCTTTGATAACTATGAATTTATAATCCGTTTTCTAGTGCGAATTCAACAATGCACATTCATGAATTCGTGTAAGCATGTAGTGATGTTAAGCTTAATAATATCAGAAGTTAGAGAAGTTTGAAAAACGAACAAAATAGTGACTACACACTGAATGGTTTCTAACAAGAGATCCGTGGAACAAGCAGTTGTCTCGTATACTCGCACACCTGTGTAGTTCTATATGTCCGGGGTGCGGTTTCCACGTATTTGTAGATAGATTTGTGCGTTTAATGTCAAGGTCAGAAGCACACGTATTCTCCTTAATACGGCTAAACAAAATTACCTGAAGCTTATTACAGCTTTGCTCCACAACAAACCCTGCAGTTCAGTGAAGAGTAGCGTGTTTCTTGCATTGCATTCCTAAGAGCTCCATCTCTCTCATTGGAAGAGGTTCCTAAGGCTAATTTTAGCTGAGTATGTTAGCCTAATATTACGCGTTATATTCTCTTAATACAACAGGTTGTATGTGCACTGTGTGCAGTATCAGTTAGCTTATCGCATTCTAAATAGCCCGATTCAATACAGGTAGCGCCAGGATTTTAAATTCGACCGTTAATACTATTTAATAGGCAAAACTTTTCTAATGGGACATAGTAGAGACAGCTTAACAAAAAGATTTATTCACTGTGCTAATCTTTGCAGCCAGAATGTGTGAGCAAGTGCTTAGTAACTAAGATAGCAATTAGCCGAAATGCTAGACATGAGAAATATCTTGTCAATTCTTGTTTTATCTCCTCTTATTGTTACAACAATTAGGCTTTTACTAAAACTAATTATTATCATTTCAACAATCCAAGATGAATTAAACCTAACAATTCAACCTAACAACAAGTAGACCAATAGTATACTGTTTGGTTTATTTTAACTACAAAGCACATAAACACACAAACACATATCATGAAACATTTAGACATACGGACAAACATACACGTATAAACATGTATGAAGAGAGTACATAATTACACTAATAACTTAAAATACGCAGTACACAAACTGATATATCGATAAGTCAACATCGAACATAAATTTCTTTATATTGAGAATCTTCTTAGGCCAGGGTATTTAATTATGGCAGAGAATTCAGAGGCTGGTGATTAAGCGCTGTAGTAACGTCTAAAATAAGAAGATGAGACTGACAATCAACCAGGCCTGTCCTAAGTTTTAGGTTTTCTTGAAGTTACTTGTTCTAGAGTTCCATCACACAGTGAAGAGTGTAGACATAGGTATCTGAGACACGTCACACGGGAAGGTAACATGATTTTTCTTTATTTTGTAATGCTCACATTACAAAACCGACAAAATTACAGTTAATTTCTGGGTTTATATGGAGGTGAAAGAGGTAACTAACTACTATATCAAGTTAATTGTAAACCACCAAAGACATAGCAGCAAAAGCATTCCTAACATTTTTACAAATGCAGAAATAATGTTTACTGAGGTCGTAGATAATACAGTTTTTATCGACAAGTAGTTGATCCACATTACACTATCATGGAATCTTTCTTATAGTCACACATAACTGAATGCATCGAGTAAAACTTCTGACTAGATTCAATAACACATTAACGTGTAATGAGACAAGTAATATTCTACGCAACAGTTCTTCATTACACATGGAACCAAACACATTAATTTACAGACAAAAAATATACATATAGGGCCAATCAAACACATTTATAAACCTTAAACCAGTCACGCACACTTGTAGTGTTGATCAGACATATTTACACATATACTAAACCTACATCTATGCCCACATTAACACATAGCTTATAACCTCTAAACCCTACAAAATATTACCCCCGCGTATACATGCAAACAATCACATACATTGACACATACATAAACACATAGAACCACCCAAACATATAAACATGCATAGAACCTATCAAGTAACTTTGCACCCACATTAACACATTACCAACATAGAAAAAGGTACTAATCCATATACTTTCAGAACTAATCTAATACACTCACACACATACTCATAGAAACAACCAAGCACATTTACAAACACATTCACGCATAGAGTCAATCAATCACATACAGGTTGGGGCAGACAAATTTCTTGAAAAGCGTGCATGTCCAACAAAATGTCAATAACTCAGCCATCTTGCGAATGAATTCTACGATATCTTCAGGCATGACATGAAACTGGCCTGCTTATATAATCTGTTAATTTTATACCGATTGTTCTAAAAAAATATTTTAAAAGCAATGTAGTGTTCCACTTTTTATGCCCCATCATGTAGTATACAGCATCCAACCAACGAAACACATTAACACGTGTGTATACCGTACAACCAAAAAAACATCTTTTAAACACATGTAGGCCGCCTACACATTGAACTAACAATGGGCCTACTCATTTACACATAAATACACCCAAACAATCTACCAAACTTATACATATATATTATACAGTCGCATTCATCAACACGTTTATACGTTATTATATTCTATGGTAAATACTATAATCTACAAAAAAGGAAAGTTGTACGACAATGACTCGATGGTACAAAATGAAGCTCACAATTACACAACATTACATAAATATAGCTGTTGCTAATCCAATGTATCGACTAAAGATTAAAAACCGTTGTAATGGAAAATGAGTAGAAGCTGAATCATAGTATTCTCACAAACTAGACGTCAAACTCTTGGTAAAACAATAAATTAAATTATGCGTTGACATGAAAACAATCCTCCCTTCTTGAATCCTCATTCCCAATAAATGCTACAGTGCACCTAGATTCGTACATTCCGGCAGATCCATAATTAATTATAATTATAATTATAAGCTTGGCCCGTTCAGAATGCATAGTGGATAGGGTTGAACGTCAGTATACAATGATTCTGACAAAAACTTGTCTATCTTCGCATTTCTCAAGTTACCTAGAACCTCTGTGAGAGTTTTCAAACATTACCTGCGTGGAGACCAAAGTAAATAGTGGAGACCAAGAGTGTAACTGTTGCTGCATTGATCGTTTATTGAGCCTCTTAGAAGAATAAAATCTTCGTACTGCTCAAGCAAATAAACGAACACATTAAACCATAAATATGTAATGAAATGTACACATGTACCTGATCTAGGACCAGCACTGTGATATCAAGATATGACAGCACTGAGACTAATTTGAACTAGTTATGATTATATGAAGTAATAGCGTTTCACAAGAAAAGCTACAGATAACGGAAGGGTGCATAACACACATATCAAGAGTACACATACAGTACCGTATCTAGCTGACCACAAACATGCAAGTTATTACCAAAAAAGGAAGACGCATTTTGTAGAAATAACAAATAAATCAATATATCAATAACGTTAAATTACAAATAGTGCCGAATACACGTTTCTCACTTAGATTTGATGTTTGACTGATACATACGCACAATACATTAATTTCTATTATTTTGGCAATTAGTAACTAACTTTGCAGTGGAAACAAATAGCATGATGCATATAATATGTATATTAGGAGTGAATATATTTAAAAGATTTACAGGAACTATGAAACATTTTAGGCCAACATGAAGCGGACTCACTATAAACATTGCTCATTACACTATAACATAGACTTTGATTTGAAATATCAATAATATCTATAGTAATGAGGTAAATAATCGCAAAATATCACCACAGATAATAAATGATTTTGTTGGCTTCATACTTCAAACATAAAAATTCCTGCAACAATAAATAGCATAAAAGTGTCTAATTAGAGGCATCAAAATTAAAACAAGATTAAACAGTAATATGGTCTCCCAGTTGCTAGGTCCTTTAAATCATTTATTTCTCAACAGTTTTCAAAAGTAAGTAATCACATTGGTAAGACATCTAATTTTCATAGTATCTAAATCTCAGTTAAAACTGTTCAGCAGGCTTGCACACATTGTTCGTGTATCAAATCTGTTTGCATACCGAGGGTATCCGTTTCGTCATAGTTTAGCATTTAGTACAAGAATGAAATTGATTACAAACTTGTATAAAATGAAACTGATTCACTGGGCTCAACTTGATAATTAATTAAAACACCGTCAGGAGGTTGTAACCAATATTACTTTTACTTCACTAATTTGAATATACTTGTGTACTGATTGGTAAACTTCTAAATTAAACAAGTTATTAATAAAGTTCTTTAACTTAATTTAGTAGCAAGATTAGAAAATACATCGATCTCATTCAATCAAACTCGTAAATTATAGTACTAAGCTAATAAAATTTTGAAATTAATTATCCATAGGGCTTTAGCACAAATTACACAATATTTATGCAGAGTAGATATTGCACATTATTCAAATTGTGTTTTGGCACAATCTTATCGTTACAGATTTAAATTAAGTTTTAGTTGTAGAGAATTAACTGTGAGTTAATGTCATCACGCAATTTCTTAACACATACACATTTTATAGCATGATATACATAATATGGATATTATGCCAGCATATACTTGCTAATATCGCTTCAGAAACTTTTAACATCTAGACAAAACAAATCTCATTTAGAGGGACAACAGGCCCACATTGAAGTAATAAATAGGCTGAACATTGGTAGCACAATGTAGTGAAAGAATTACTAACCAGTCAGTAATTATTTCAACAAATAATTATAAGAAACATATAGATTTGATATGTAATCTAGTGCCTCATAACAATTAACTAACATACAATTATTAACTCCTTTGAATATCTTGTAGGCAAATAAATAATTCTATAAGTTAACAAAGGGTATTCATTATATAAGATCCATACGCAAATGCATAGAAAAGTACAAGCATATTTTAAGTTACACAGGTAAAAATGAAGCATGCGACTTCGAACCGTTCATAAATACATACCAACTACTTAACATAACTCTTCTTAGGTTGCTTAAACACTAATTTAATGTCTGTTTCATCGCTCAAAGATACCATCGGTCAAGCGTAGAGAACTAACTGAAACCAGTTCGGTTAAATGGGCTACAGCTCTAAAGGTCGATTCTAATGTCAGAATTTAGCTGGTTGCAAATCTATTATTACGTCAATCCGACATTTAATCAAACCAATAGTTTTATTACTTAAAAATAGATGGAGCCCCTACCAAATATGAGATTAGATTTACAATAAATCCTATTTATAACTTCTTAAACCTAATGAAATCAAATATTTATTTATTAACCAACCCACCACTTAGCACATACTACTAGATTTTACATAATTAAACCTAATTTTAACTGAAATACTCACAAGCTGTCAAAAATCTCATAAAATAGAAGCACATCGACGACCTCGTAACTACTCATATAACATATTGCATAAATAAGGAACACATTTTCTACTGAAAATTCTAAAAGAACATATACACAAACATGCCGAGACACAAATAAATAAATAGAGACAAAACTACACAAAATAAAACAATTTTAAGCATGCAATTTAGAATTAATATCTAGAACAAAAGTAGTGCAAAATTTTATCATTAAGATTCATTGGTTAAAACCCAACAAATGTCTTAATAGCTTACATAAACAGTACCAGGAATCCCTCAAAGTCAAATCTATAAATATTTAAAACAAAATAATTATGCTTAGCAGCTATCTGTAAAAACCAACTAATTAAAAATTACCATCGGTACTAGTGTCATTCATGCACGGAATAAAATGCAGAATGCAAATGCAAAAATTCTAACTCGTTAATTTACTGAACATGATAAAAGAAATAATCTTCACAACACATCTACAACATAAACCTTACACAATAAAATAACAAAATGCAGCAGATCCTAGGAGACTATCGTTATTTACATTTTCATACAAACAATCATATTATCAGTAGCACAACAGGGAGGGTCCAAAGAGGCAGAGCTCCCTCAAGATACCTCACAAATATGTTTTACATTTATCTGTTTGCATTTATAAGCAAATGTTGAAAAAATTGACAATTGCGCCACCAGACAAAAGTGTTCCCCTAATATTTGACTCCGGTACGCCACTGCATATGACACAGTTATAGTAACACAAGTGATAGAGACGATGACAGAATAAATATATGCACATGCTACTATACAGCTAACACTGATTCACATACAACATCGCGAATACTGTTTAGATCTAACAATTATCTACACATATCTGTATGAAAGGATACATTGCATATATTGCATAAAAAGCATTCCGTAAGCTCTCAGAAACAGGCTGACTAACACTTTATTGCTCTAATACTACTTTGATTCAATTGCAAGTGTTAGTTCACAAATTTCAAGTTAAACGTCTGATATTAATATAAACACTTTCAGATATATACATTGTAATAACCTTAATCAATTTAATATCCTCATCACTTCCTGTGATAATCAATAGGAATTGTGATAAAATATTAAGTAAATGTGATCAAATTAAAACTTATGCATATCCTACTCATTCATGAAGAAGTGAATATCCCAGATTAAAAAATATATTATTCAAAGGTCAATTTAATGATGAACCAAGATGTTATTAGTTCAGAATAACAAGTTATAGTAAAATAACTAACAAGCTGCAACTAATATCCTAAAACTATAAATACACTAAGAAATACACATACAGAGAAACAAGCTGTTAATATAGTGCAAAATATTGCAAACACTCATTGAACCAAAAATGAATAAAGTTTATACACAAATGGATTGCAAGAAGGTCCATAAAACTTATTAGCATTGGCTTCAATAATATAATTAATTAAATTTAGTTGGAATATGTAAATGTAATTCTTGACTTTTACATTCACAAACATCTTTGATATCTCGCGCAATATTGATATTGAAATGAGTTATGTGGCGTTAACTGAATAAAATTAAGCAAATTCTGACTAAGAATCCCCATCTACCTGATCTAGAGGACAGACTACCGGAAAGAGTATACAAGAGTGTACTATAGACTATAATTGCAGTTAGATTTTGACACAGTATATTTATTCCTTGCTACCGATTTACATTATCAGATCATGTATATACCTGAACTGACCACAACAATCACAGTCCATCTCAGCAGTTATACAATACGTTTATATAGTTCATTTGCATAATTGTGACAACAATGAAAAGCAGAACAACATACATCAGAATGTCTAATATCAAATCAGCTGCTATAAACATAAAACATTCCAACTATAGATACAAGATCTCCAGAGATCTCCTGTACTACCAAATCAACAAATAATCGTCTACAGAAATTTTACATTAACTTCATCTGTATTAACTTTAAAAAATTTTATTTTTATACTAGTATAATATACGTAATGGTATAACAGCATAAACGGTAGAACTGTACCGATTTAAACCGAGCTGAAACATGTCATGTCATGAACGATCATTTTGGCTGACTAGTTTTAATCAGTGTTAAATATTTTCTCACAATAGACTGTGTATATAGACGTCCCTGATATCATCCTTGGTTGAAGAAACAGACGCTATACCTTTATTATTATTATTATTATTATTATTATTTTATGTGGTAGACTGCGGTTGACTTTTTTTTAACTCTTCTGTTATTTAGCCAATACGATTAGTTTAAAGCAACTATCAGTCATACAGAACTGTGTATATAGTTTTACACAAATGCACTCAACCTGTTCAAAAAACAACAGAGAAATGCATGCATTCATTGCTTGAGACATACCAAAATAAATATTTAGATAAAACAGTTTTCATTGCAGCTAAACCATGATTAAGTATCTCATGAAGTACATTTCAATCAGCAGTATGTTTATCGTTAAAGAAATTAAACTCAGTTTTTGCACAAATAAACAGAAAAGGCTCAAAGTTGGAACATTTTATTACACAAAATAACACCGATAATGCTTCTACAGATGGAATATGAGTATAAATCCACGTTTAACTCTAAACAGCTAGACAAATACTGAACACAAATGTGAAACAGATCTATAAATAAACACAAAACAGTGATAAACTGTTATAAATTTTAAATGCATAGACAATGTCAAAACTTTCATGCACTCTGCATACAACTAACAAAGATGTTAAATAATATCAGTAACTCTGTAACATGCATTCACTGGTGCATCAAATCTATTATATAATGCAATCAAACAGCTTCAACTTCAATTTGGACCAAAGTATGAAAACACTCTGCTGTGCATTGATACAACCACAGTTACTATATTATGCTCTAGCAGGGTGCTCAGCAACCTGACCACTTCAAAATCCATGACTTTTTCAGGTATTCCAGGTCTGCTGAGCACCCTGTCTAACATAACAACTGATATAAATAACTTTCTGTCACATTTCTTTGTTCTACTTTTAATATTACAAAGAATCTTTCTATGATTGAAATAATATAATATGAATAGGCCTGCATTATCTATTATGCAAGATTTCGCTCTAAATTATAACTATTTACCCTCGTGAATAAATTCTAAATTCACTGCAAATTCGTACATATTCAATACCAAATTGTATATTACATATTATGCAGTTTAACACACATCCACAAGCACTTAGCACATACATAACAACACAATTTGTAGATGTAACACTCACACTTGCATATTCCTCAGATCTTGTAATATCATCTGTAAGCCCCTCTACTACAGAGGAACAGAAAAACTTTCAGCTTATATATAAATGCATGCATATTATAGAGAAGAAAAATTGATGAACCTTTAATATACAGGATATTTTCCGAGATAAAGAATTCAATTATCATTTTTGGGATGTTGAAATTGATGGCACTGAAAATTTCAGAAAAATTTAGCCAAAAACACTGTATTGTAATTTTAAAAAATTCAAACAGCACCAATCATATTCCATTCATACACAGAATATGGTACACTGTGTCAGTGTGTATATAATGCACATACATGTATGTATATTAACATTTACACAGTCACACATTCAGACATAACAACAACTAACATGACTCTGTTGCTACCAGTGGTGGAGTATGAAGTACTCCTCTGTCTCTGCCTAACATTTCTTCTTCCTGTTCCCCATCAGCCGACGTACCGACACTGTTACCACAACTAGCCTGATGATCACCGTCAGAAACAAAACTATCCCCATCGAATGCCGACAAATCTCCACATTTCTCGTTCTTACCATTTAAGCCCTTCAATGACTCGTAGTCATCGTGCTGCTGCAAGTACGCTCGACTATTGCTGTTCATCATAAGAAATGAGACGTTACCGTAAGTGTTGCCATCTGACAGGTTTCCTGATCCCTGAGTGTGTGGAAGAAACCCCGAATCATCGGTAGAGTGAGGACTGGATGTCTCAGAGGTGATGGAAGATCTGTACAGTCTGCCCAACCCATCTCCATCAACACCATCTGGGCACAGCATCATCAATCAATCAATCAATGAGGATTTAACGTCTGGTTAGAGAAAGCGAGATCCAAAACAGCGCAAGCCCGTTATCCAAGGCAAGAAAGTCTGCAAGAGCAGATCTAGGGTGGGAAGAGATGAGTTTT
>JAQFZF010003793.1:0-11069 GCA_034695365.1 Enchytraeus norvegicus
TTCTGTGGAAATTATAGCTTAGTAAAGCTCATTTATGGGTTTTGTTAAAATTTTATATAGAAAACAGCGAATTTTGTATAAAAAAGTAGTTAGAAAAGTAGTTAAATAGTTAACTACTTTTATTTAGTTAAAAGTTAAACTACTTTTTTTTCTTTTTTTTTTAATTTTTAATTTTTTAATTTTTTAGTTTAGTTTAAAAAGTAGTTAAACTGCTTTTTTTTGTTAAAAAAATAGTTTAGTTAAACTACTATTTTTTAGTTAGGTGCCCATCACTGAAGGTTAGCCTAGTAAATCAAATTAGAAGAAAATAGTGATTAGTACAATTAATAAATTAATATCATATCGGCCTATTATAAACAATCCCAGCAGTGCAGCCATCATAAGTGCATCTAACAGTAGTGTAGGCCCTTAAGTAGTTATAGACTCATAGTTGTGCTGCTGGCGGCAGTGCAAATAACAGAAGTGCAGCCAATATTTATTTAGTGCAAATTGTTACAGAAGTGCAGATAGCAGGAATGACTGAAGTGCAGCTAGCAGGAATGCAAGTAACAGAAGTGCAGCTTCTAACAGCAATGCAATAGCTTTCTTGCTGCGATATAATAATAGACTTCTAGCAACAGAGGGCGACAGCTCTTAAAATATCGCAGCTAGTGTTAGCACGATCAATGTATAATCTCTAACGTACGCCATACTAGTTTGCCCTATGTTTTTATCACTGCTTTTTTCTTGACATTTTATGATTAGGTTTGATGGAGGGATTGGGATATTGAATTTGTTTTAGATGTATGCAAATATAATACAAAGGGTTATTCTCCCTACCGTGCATAATCTCAGTCTGACTCAACATATTACCCGCATATCAAATTTCCCAGAGCTCCATCTGTAGGTCTAACAGTAGTTTCTTGTAATTGTTCGTATATTGTCACATATGTTTGATATAGTATATCATGCCAAGGCGTCCTCATACTTTACAACAATACATAGGCCTACATGTATAATATACATTATACAAGTTATGCAATCAAAGGTCACTGGTTAATCACACCTTCAAACAAAGCGGCGCCTCAGTGGCTTCCAAGTAGGAGCGATTTCCTGACCAGGCACCGGTTACACACCACAGGCACAGGCACAGGCACTGGTTACAGCACTAAAATGTGCTAATGTTATAATAATATAATATTGTTATTATTTTAATCACTCTGTGAGTCATCTCAACTTTTGTGTATTCTAGACTCCCATATTCCAAAACAGATGTGGCAGGAGCTCTGCTAGTCTCAATTTTGAACGTCCAATTTGTCTAGTACAAAGTCATGGTTCAAACAACTCACTGCGACAGCCTGGGGTTATTCTTGTTTTTGACTGACCTGAGATTCGATCCTGGTTACTTGTTTCTGAGGTGAACACTACCACTTTACTAAATTAATTCTAACATTATGAGTTATTAAAACTTAATTTTTAGTATCTTTTCACTCATTTCTTTTGCTTTATCCAAACAAGAACTATCTCGTCTTATATTTCTCCCTTACTCTTCTCTTTTCTTTTTCTTCTTTCTTGGACTACTATAGATACTGTTTTCGATGTTTAAATTACGTGTTTGCCTGATGACTATTACATATATTATATAGCCTATGTAAAGTATGCAGTGACTTCACAAAGTTATAAAAACCCTCTGTTGTGTTCAAATAAATACATAAATAAATAAATTTCTAACACTAAAAGGCTGATAAAGAATAAAATTTCTTATAGAAAAGATGCATACAAGCATGCGAGTTATATAATAAGGGGTCCATTATACCTGATCTATGCGAACTAAATCCCGCAGAGTTTGTTAAATTGGAAATAATAGTCCAACCGAATCCTGCACTTGTTCTAAATTAATAGGAGCCGACTAACGCAAATATCAGTAGGAAGTCGCCAAAATTGAAAAACAAATTTGTTCCTTTGAGGGAGGCGTCATCTTAGGTTTAGCAATGGAGAGCACCTAATTATCATCGACTAAAGAGTTGGGATTAACTTCTTGATCGATGGTGTGCTTTGTAAGCCTAATTGTGGACTTTGAGAGAGACTTTGTGCATTGGACCTGCCCTGCATTCTGTGCTGGCGGTAAACTAGAAAGTGATATATTACCTTCAGTAGTAATGGAATTTGCTTCGACTTCATTGAGGGGGTTATGAGTGGTTAGAGTGTCGGCCGCAGAACAAGAAGACCTGGAATCGATCCCAGGTCAGACCAATAAGAAGAATAATGTAGTGGAATCGCTATAATAGATTAATTGATTAATACAATTTAATGAAATTTAATGGTAACGCTATTTTTAATGGACTAGATCTGTGGTACAGATCATGTGTCATCACGCGGTAACTGGCTGGTGAACCCTAGATTGGATCTTTGACTGTGTTATTTAGGTTAGTTTTAAGTTTTAAAAATATGTGATCCAAAGATTTAGTCGTACATTAAACAAATAGCAATTACAGTGGCCATAGGGCAGAAATTCTTGTATTTTCTGGTTTTGAAAAATATAAAGATCCAATCTACTAACTGCAGCTAGACATGATGGCACCAGGTTACAAGAGACACTAGGTGATTAAAATTGGTTTAAAAATGGGTTGGATTAAATTAATTATGCCCAGAACATATATGATGAGGGAACGGACATGTTCTTGAGTCAGACTTGCCTTGCCAATTAAACGCATAAACGATGTGTTGTAATACCAAAGATCTAGGCGGCGTCAATTTACTAGTTGATACAAGGAAATTAGTAGAATTAGTCTTAAAAAGAGTCTTGAAACCTATGGATAGGAGATTATTCAGTTTTCCAGAACAAGCTGAAAATCCATTGGTTTTTTCTTTAGATCTGTTTAATCAAATTCTCTTGCCTTGGCTAATGGCCTTGCACTGTTTTGGATTCCGCTTTCTCTTCAGTCTGTGTATTGGCAAATGGGTTCCGGTGTTATAGAACCGCTTGCAGTTACAGTCTGCTTGGTACGTCCCTGATATCGCCTTCGGGTGAGGAACCGGACGTTAAATTCTTATTGTATTGTATTGTAAAACAGTCTTAATCAGATTTGCTTGAAGTCTAGTGTAGAATGCTATGTGCATTGGTCGACTCTTACAGACATGTGTGGCTCTAAGATATAAAACCTGGCGGGTTTTGGATATTTAAGGAGGGACGCCCCAGCATCTAAAACTAAGATAGTCAGTAACAATTGACTTGCAGTAGAATTGTTTGAAAACCCGAACCACATCTGTGAAATATCTGAGAAATAATCCGATTGTTTAAATTGAAAGTATATCTCTGGCACCATGCTGATTTGCGGGGTCATTTTTACAAGCCTACAGGCAAGCAATTTAAGACTGACATAGTGTGGGCTTTGAGGCACTCTTACTTCTGCTAGTGTGAAAGTCAGTCGCATACTCTGTTACACAGAAAAAGAAATCGACAGATCTCTAGTCGAATTCGAGTTTGTTCTACAGGAAGTAAACTGGTAACTTTAATAAATTAATATATATGTAGATCTTTACAGGTTATTTGACGTTCATTTTCTGAATCCATGGGAGGCCACAGGAACTTTAAGAGTCTATTAAATATGATTTAGTTTGATTCAATTTGATTTAAGGTAGTTTAATTTTTGAATTAGGTATTCCGGCAGATGTGGTTGACATTATGTTTATGTAATAAAATATTATATTTCTTTTTCTTTTAACTTTGGAAATAGGTGCACAACCAAACTTGACCGTAATTCATATTAGTTGGACGAACAACCATACCTTCGCGTTAGAGTAATCATTGGTGGCATTTGAGAACAATTATTAAATACGATACACTGACAATATCCTTGAAATGGATGTCCAAACCTAATGCCAGTACAATAATTATAAATATCACCACAAGTCATAGGCCCAATCGCTTCAAAACCAGTATAATAACCTCAGATGTCTGGCAGATTAGTAAATATCGGCACTTGCGGCATTGTGTGCTCAAAACGGCAATGATACGTCTTATCACGGAGAGAGCAAGAAAAAAAATAGAAACAGCAACTAAGAAAGGAAAAGTTGTAGACAGATGCGTCTTTGAATCTGTCGAATACACGAATACTTAAAAAATATGTGAATTATTGTCATGAAGGACAGTAGAACTCCGATTGTAGTTGTCCTTCACGGTTGGTAATGGAGCAGCTATTTTTTGAGAACGCTGAATGATTTAAAGGAGAGAGAGAGAAAGAGAGATAGAGAGAGCGTGACTAAAATGGAAATGAAATAACGCAATAATAGTCTAATACGAAATCAATTCATCAATCCAATCAAAAGCTATCAACTAGTTAATATCATCAATCTAGAAAACTTTTAACTAAGCCACAAAAGCGCTTTGAACAGTTAAGGTGAGACTGCCATATGCACCGATGTGGCCGGACCTCTGCTAATCTGGAATTTGAGACCATTTTGCCCTTTACCTTTTACATCTGAAATACAAAATAGGCTACCTATAGAGAACACCGACTGCAAAACTGCTATTTACTACCGAAACACCAACAATATTGACTACCAGTTACCGATAACGACTAACTAGTAACGACTACCAGTTACCGATAACGACTAACTAGTAACGACTACCAACTACCGATAACGATTAACTAGTAACGACTACCAACTACCGATAACGACTAACTAGTAACGACTACCAACTACCGATAACGACTAACTAATAACGACTACCAACTACCGATAACGACTAACTAGTAACGACTACAAACTACCGTGTGACAAATTGACAAATTACGTAATAGACGTTACACAAATAAATGTGTAATATATTTATACACATCCCAATATGTTGTTAAAATCCCAATGCTAACACCAACCCTAACCTTAAAAAGTTAAGGAAAAAGAGAAATTCCGAAAAAAATTAGATGCATATAAACTCTCAGTGCACTGACCAACGGCAGGTCCGTGATATTGGCATGATACGGCAGGTCCATGATACAGGTCCAAATTTGTATGCCATATTTTCTCGGGAAGTTTCTGAGGGGTCTCCTTAACCAGTGACTGCGTTAAGCGGCTTATTCGAAACACGTGCACGCGCAGCTTTCGATTGGTCTATTTTTCATTTTGCCGGATTCAACACGGATATATTACATACGACAAAATTGTCTACCGTATTCCAATTACCCGAATCTACGAAATACATACAGAAAATAGAAACACATAAAATAGAAACAGACATTTTAAAGTCAATCGATAGACTTGGAAATAATATGCCTATAATACTTCATGGTATGCATTGCATGCATCGTAATCCTAATCAGCGTCTCTCAACCTCGACTGAGTGGCGACCCACGAAAATGTCACAACTTTGGTGGTGACCCATTTAAGTACATTTTAAGCAGAGTATTTTAAAATTGACATATCGAATCGTGCATATATTAATTCATGCAAATAGGTCGATTTAAGGGGAACTATTACCGCCTCGCTCCTCTTTAGTAGACAAAAGAATTGGCTTTGCGAGCGGAGCGAGAGCAACGTTTTAACAACTATTTCAACACCCCTATTTAACGTTCGGTTCTCCAATTTGTCATTATGTCGACCCGATTAAGTTAACGTTCTACCTCTCCGCTAAACTTTCAGCCGACCGACCTGAAATATTGATACACATCGGATATTACATCTGATATATATCGGCCATACATCGCCTTCGGGCGAGGAACCGGACATTAAATTGATTGATTGACTGTTTATTCATTTCGTGAAATTATTACTTATGGATTAAAATTAATGTAAACGTGTTCGTTGTTGCAATGAGACGGCTGCGGTATTCTTGTTATAGTTATTTCTGCAACTGTTGAAAAAGTGAAATAATACGTAAAAGAATATATGCCCAAAATGATTATATGTATGTTCTAAAAAGAGTAGTAATGAAAACTTTGTTGTATTCTACACCGTCTTCAGAAATAACCGAGAACGCTACATGTAAATGTGTTTTTTAATTTTCTACCCGAGTAATAGTGTGTTTCCTTTGCTATTTGGCATGCATAAACTATTTGCAATTTTCATTGACAAATTTCAGAGATTCGTATAATCACTGAATTATTGCATTTCGTGCGCGACTCCCAGGCTTTGATTCCCAATATGGACAGTAGATGGGGTGAGGGTTTAGCAAAATCTGTAGTGTTCGCCTCAGAAGCAAGGACCCAAGAGCGAGTCCCAGGTCAGTTGACAAGAAAATTTAAAACAGAAACAAGTCGTCAGGGTGGATTTTCGAATACCTGCGCTGGCTGTCATTGTGCGCCATCTAAAAGGCTAAGATAGATAATCAAAAGTGGATCGGAGTAAAAAAAAGCTACCTGGAAAATACGCGCTAAGCATGTGCGGTTGTCACATGTAAGCAATATAAGAAGAAAGAAACCAAAAAAGCATATTCAGGGTGGGGCATAAAAAACCCCTAGCGAAATCTCAATAGCTTCCTCAAACCTCAAGATTCTTTAAAAATATTTTTGGGCTTTCCAGAGGAAGAATTTTGACATCTAATTTAACAATTTTGTCGAAAAATATTTATAATTCAAAAAGTTACAAAGTTTCCATGACAAAATCCGAAAAAAAACAAATTAACAAGCTAATTCAACAGACATTAATTTATTTGTTAAATTTTAACTGAATTTTGGCTATTGATGCTACCGATTTATTGGTTGCTGATTTATTGGTTTTCAAAAAAAACTTAACATATCAATTAGTCTCCACATAATAATAAACAATACACAGGATTGTTATATGACATATCGATATATCGATACATACGATGTCCCGTAACGCGGGACAAACGACCGCAAAAGGTTAATAATATATGTGCTTCACAACAACACGTGGGCATCTGTTTGATTGTTAGCACTCTCTAAAGTTTGCAATATTAAATATGCACTACCGGTTATAAATAAACCGAACCATTTGTGCTGATACGTCATATGGATAGGGTGAATACGTGGATAGAGAATTAATACTTATTGTCAGTAAATAATCTTCTTTGTGGCGTTTTAATTATATTTATTTTTTCAAAATTTGTCCTAGACTTTTCCCAAAACATGAAATGACCCTAATCATAGGTCATTTCTTTTACTACGGTACTTATATTATATATCTTATCAATATTTTATAGCATTCAAAAAGAAAATGGACTACTGCCTAGTCTATATAATCATATAGGCCTACCGTAATAAAACGAACAATACAAATACATTAATCTCTTTATTCGTCATGAAAGGGAGCTGTCATACCCAACATGTACATGTAAAATTAAAGACACAATGAAACAAGAAAACTACAACAAAAATGAGATAAAAATAATTACAAATTATACTGCATTGAATTCAGACCCAATGTACAATTAATATAAGATTGTATCTAAATAAGTACATCATGTTCATTTTGAATTCCTTAAACAAATGTAAATAGTTTCTCATAAAGGACCTACTATAATTATGCCGTAGCCTACGCCTAAACTAGAACATTCAAAATTAGGCTACTGCATTATTTACTATGATTATTGTAATTAATTGTTAATAATTGATAGCTTGAAATGACAACTTAATCATTAAATAGTGTAGGCCTACACAGTTATATAACATCCAGCCTATCTAAGCTATAGACCAATGAAATCTGTTGTCGACTCATTCGTGTGGTGAACCTGGTTGTGCACGGCTTCTGAGCACACATTACAACTCTAATAAATCATAAGATGAAAACTGAACTAGATATTGCCGAGTTGATGAATATTACGATAATCTGTATGTACAATGCAAAAGTCATATAATTATGTATTGTATAGGTAAATGTCAACGAAAAATGTCAATAGCGATGAGGATTGTTATTAGTGAGGTGGGGATACGGCCCAGGGGGCACCTCCGCCTTGCCATCTCAAACTCTTCAACGATACCGTTTACACTTCCCCCGATCTCCTCTCCACCCCTCCCTTACTTCCCCAGCCTACAATCATCTACAAGCTTTAAATGAATAATGAAGAGTTGCGTTTAATGTAGAGATTCACTTATTCTTTAGAATTTTCTGTAACGGTCTGCGTTAAACTTCTCGATGAAGCTGTACGGGTAGGAAGCCTTGGGGTTCAGAGGAGCTGAGGCTGTCTGCAGCTGCTCCATCTGTAAGAAACATACAGCATTGAGTATGTAACCAGTATTGCTACTGATTCTTAATCAGTCATTTTAAAGACCACAATAATTATTGTCCTCAAAAGCAACGATGATGTAGGTATGAAAAGAATTTAAAAAGTCTTAAAGAAAAATACTGAGAAACTTGAGAAACACGTTTGATCTCATATGTGATTACAATTTGAAATGCTGTTCATTTGTGATTTGATCAACAGGACCGGCTGTCATCATAATGACCATAAATGTGTGGACGCCGGGACGCGCCCAGAGTGTCAGCTGTGTTGCTGACAACCTTAATCTTCGTTACCAGAGATCATCCAGAGCCTCTAGCAGCCTCGAAGGGTCATTCCCATAGGTGATGTAATGTTATGTAGTGTTATAACGCTATTACCAACATCAATCAACAGTGTTGGATTCGGGATGATTGAGAATAGTCCAACCGATAACTGCACGTGCTTCATAAGAGCCGACTGACGCAGATACTGAGGACGGCAATGGAAACCACCTCATAAACATATATTTTCCTTGAACAAAAGCATCATTTTAGGTGTGGAAAGGGCAAAGCCTTGTGATGAGACGGCCTTGGACCTGCCATGTGGCAGAGCACTGGATAGATAGAATCAAAGTATGAACCAGCTCCACTCACCTCATCGACAGAGAGACTCCAGCCACTGGCTGCCCCCATGTTGTCCTCCAGCTGTTTGATCGTCTTCGCTCCGATGATCACAGATGAGACCATCTCGCTCTGTAGCGCCCAGCGCAGCGCTACCTGGGCCTGAGTCTTACCTGTGCACAACACAACAAATATACTTTGGGAAAACATAAGGCAAAAATATTTACAAGGAATATTACAAACAGAAAATAGTAATACATGAAGGAAATCTGGGCTTCCCGAGTTGTGTACTGATATACGTAATTATGTACATTGTACACCTACTGGCAGTACTGCTTCTTAGTTAATGTAAACAGCCTGATGCTGGCAAATTACAATTTAAAGTAGTTCATACTATTGCTAATATCCTAGTAGTACTTGTAACAAATAAACTGTTTCAATTTCGGTACAAGACAGTTATTACGACAGAGTTTGGAACTCCGGGCCACTTGTGTCAAAAACCGCCACGCAACTAATAGACCATCTTGATCTCATAATACCTCATTATTCTCATAATACCTAGAATAAATCTGGGTGTTCTCCGTATCCATAATCTATAAATTGTTCCGATAGACAAAAACACTTGAGAGAGAACAGAATTTAAATGCTATAATGATCTAAACTATAATAATCCAGGCTAAAGCGTTAAATTCGGCTTTTGCCATTGTGATGGTCATCATTGAAGATCTTAATGATAGTATTGATTTCTAAAGGAACAAAAGCAGATAAAGAAAGAAAGAAAAGAGAGAAGAAAAATTAAATTAATACTGAACCATGTTTCTTAGCAATAGCTGCAATGATATCCATCAGCTTCCAAAAATCTTCTTTAGCATTGTTCGCCTCGACAGGATTGGCTAGACCAAACATTGGGAATTTATCAGCCATCCATCCCAGTCTGGTGCCAGCTAGATCCTTTGTATCGGTGGCATCACGGGTCAACCTACCCGTCAGCAATCCTCTAAAATAATACACCAACGAAACTTTAGCTACCTGCTTCATGGAAGTTGAACATCGAAATAGATTGAAATATTTCATATGATCAGTACTCGGTCAGGATGCTTCTGCTTTTATTTTCATATTTCATGCCTACGCACAATCAGAGTTTCCTATTCGTTTCTCTTTTGGTTTTTCTTAAATACACCACTTCATGATATAGTCGTACCTTATCGATAGACAAGACAACCAGGCAATATTTACCAGCGCAGGTACACGATTAACCTTTGTGATACTCTGGGATTACTCTTTACATTGACAGATCTGGTATTCGATCTCGGGTCACTAGCTTCTCAGCCTCACAAGGAAAGTATTGTACCAAACTCCCTGCCTCCCCCCCCCCCTCATTACTTGTCTACGAATTAACCTGCTGTATTGGCTGCATATTGCAGATATTGCACAGGATTAAAAGTCCCATGGAGCACGGAGCCTGTTGAACGGAACCAATGTAAAAGATTATCAAAATATAATTCAGTTGTTATTATACTATTAGAATTCATTTCTTAACCTCGGTGGCTAAACAAACTAATGCTAAGCGACAGCAAACCAAAGCTTCAAATTCAGAATAAAATATATTATAGTGCAGTCTCGTATATACGCTTAGACTTGTTTAAGTACAGACACTTGGCACACTTAAACAAGTCTAATACATTTGAGTGTTTAATGTTTAACATACATTTAAGTTTAAGGTTTACACTTTGTTTCAGTGTTTTACATACGAGTAACTTATCCATAGAATAATTGAACTACTTTGTCCCGGTTGTATGGCCTAGTCGGCAGAAAACTCCCCTGATAAGCTGCAGGAGACCACGGGTTCGAGTCCCGGCCGGCGGGTCAACAAACTTAGTGTTACAGCTTTAGAACCCTAATAAGTTCTTAACATTTTTGTAATAAAAAGTAACTTAAAACTTTTACAAATAATGATTCAAAGCGATCAGAAAGCTTACCCCTTGAGAGGACTGTAAGGTATAATGGACACGCCTTCCTCTCTCGCAGTTGGGATCACCTCCTGCTCCATGCCTCTCTCTAGCAGACTGTACTCACCCTGTGCATGCAATTAATATACAATGAAATACAATGCAATGCAATACAATACAAAAGTATACAATATCACACAATATGATGAAATGTATTGTAGTGTACATTGTATTGTAATGTATTATAGGCTTATATCAGTAAATTTGTGCGAGAGAGAGTAATATGTTTATTGAAACAGACACACAAACAATAGCAAATATAGAAACAGACAGAGCAGTAAACATACAAGCAAGCAA
>JAQFZF010003794.1:0-11069 GCA_034695365.1 Enchytraeus norvegicus
CGATTTCTCTGTTATAGTCGATTAAATTCCAAACTTGCAGAGGTCGAGGCTGTCACACCAGTTGTGGCATTTTTCTACAGGCAGCTTGACTCCCATTGTCAATTTACCGTTATATGACATTGCCATGGACCTGCCATGACAAGAGAGAGAGAGAGAGAGAGAGAGAGAGAGGTGAGAGAGAAAATCACTTTGCTTGTTATTTCATATCTCAGGTGATCAGCTACAAACAAGAGAATAGAGAAATCATGGGAGATAAAACTTGATCTTGTGTGAGATTTGACTCAAGTTCTGCTGACAAGTGAAACATTTGATGAGCATTGTCGTGGAATAGTCAATAATGTTATCAGTATTATATTTATTACTTCTCAGTATCGATATTAAGTGTAAGCGTATAGTAGTAACATACCCACTACTGAATTGAATTGTAGCCTAATATTGTATAGGCCGATATTGTAATTAAGAGGGTACCGGGGTTATGATAGTCTACAAGCTGAAATAAATATATAGGCTTACAGGACCTATCCATAAATCTTAGATCAATTATTATTATTAGGCAGATAGGCCTACCCCGTCCGTCTCATCATCTTACGGCGATATAAGAGACCAACATCACAAGTAATGCTAATAGGTCCACTCAAACGCAGTTATCACGTTACAGTGCTGAAAAAACAGGGGTCAACACTGATCGGACTCGTGAAAGACCTTTTTGATCCATAAAATCGATAATAATTAAGTTAATAGATCTATGAGAGGTAATTTTTGACTGTGCCATATAGGCCTGCTGCTCTTGAAAAAGAGTTGCGTTTGTGCCAGAGAAAATTGTTTGTTTGATAAATGGAAGAATAAATTACATGTATATTTATTTAAGCCTATCGGAAACCTGTGACTGCTACAATCTTAGCTTGACTATGCTATTTGTGACATTCTACTGCTCCTGAAAATAGGACGGACCTTTCAATACTTTCTAAATTCTGTACGCTTATATTTATACTTTGTTTTGTAGCGATTTGTATTCAATTTTACATTTGTATTTAAATGATTTTATTATTTTAGTTGTAAGTTTGTTTTAATGCCCGGGGTTGTAAATGACTCTGGGCTAAAAACAATATAAAATTGATATTTACTGCTTTAAAACAATATGTCTAGATAAAAGTCTATGTATGTAGCCTATAGTTTTCAGTTCGTTTAGTTTGTTTAATCTAAATGTAATAGAATGCGCAATGGTGCGACAATGTGCGTGCAACGTAAATATTTGTTTATAATAATAATAATAATAATAAATTTTTAACGTCCGCTTCCTCATCCAAGGATGATGTCAGGGACGTAAAATAGTGTTGGATATAAAAGCGGGTTTGAGATCCAGCACCGGTGACGTTTTCTGATAGTCTGATCTGAATTTGTATCCTGGACTCGTCACTCCCTTTCACGGAGAGTACCACTCAATCAATCAATCAATCAATCAATCAATCAATCTATCTATCAATCAATCTACAACTTCTATATAGCACACTCCTAAATGTGAAAGTACAGTACAGAAGCGATCATGAGCAGTGAAGGAAAAGGTATCCGAGCCTGTCATAGACCACAACCGATATGGCACGACCTCTGCAAGTCTGGATTTTGAGCATACACCGTAGACCACTTTTACTACAGCATCTGCGTTAGTCAAAAACTGGTGACTACAAGTTAGGAATAACTTTCTATACCAGTATAATAAAGTTAAGTCGCCTTTTATTAGCGCGTGCAGTTTTCGATTGGTCCATGAACCAACACGGTATTCTAACCACTAGACTAACTACAGCCACCGGTAACTTGTTGCTCATCCCTCTTTGACAGCATTCAGTTGAAGGCTGGCTTAGCGTCTGTATCGCCACACAAGGTATCGCCAAGTGAGAGATGTTAGTACTGGTTGTACTGTGCGTCAAGAGCTTCTAGGCCTACTATTATATAAGATATAAACCAACAAGCCAATGCAGTTAGCATTGTATTTATACATTCAGTGATGTCGACTGACTATTGTAACGAAGAATTCAATAACAACATCGTAGAGCATTACTTACAAATAATTAACTGAACAATGAACAGGACTTCACACTAATCAATTGACTATATATACCGATGGTTGATCCGTGTTAACGCTAAGAATGGTCAGAAGTTGCAGAAACTAAGTTATGATGACAGACAAGATTTTTAGAGATCTCAACCTTAAAGTACAGAAAGACCCGCGGGGATATGATTGAAGTTTTTAAAATTTTGAATGATTTTTAGGGTACTAGTGTAGCTCCGATTCTAATGCGTAATTACGACACAAGAACTCGTGGTAATGATTTTAAGTTATTCGTAATAGATCTAAATTGGATATTAAGAAACAATCTTTTCCGAATCGGATAGTGAGTTTGTGGAATAAGCTGCCTAATTGGGTTGTACTCTCAGAGACTATTAATGGTTTCAATAATAATTTGGATAAATTCTGGGTATCCCAGGAGCTTTACAATAATTGGGAGGCAGATATAGTAAATATATAGTATTATTATAATTGAGTTAATAAAGTTTGATTTAAGTTGTGTCTTATAGATGTTATCTAGTGTGGATGTGGATATAGAGGCGACAGCCTGCGTCCATGTATACCAATTAAGTTAAGTTACGTCAAGACCACAGCTCTTAGACCGCGTTCAATAGGTGAGTTCGTGTAGTGGTTTAATTTAAAATCAAGGGGCCCTGGAACGCTAACGGCTTTCTTTCTGGGCTCTGAATCGCTAATGGTAATTTTTATCAGGGCCCCGGAACGATGATGGCTTTTTTCTGGGCCCCGGAACGGCATTCCGCCTCAATTTAACCGATGGGTGCGTGGTTAGAGCCTCGCGCGGTCGGACACCGATTGCATACTGAATCAATTGACTGTATAGCTGATCCGTGGTAGAGCAACGGTTACGGCTCTCCTCGACAGGCGAAACCAACCTTAAACCTTTCAAGTGTAAGTTCCTTTCAGATCATTCCGATATTGGCTTGGGTATTCTGTAGCCTGATAGCGCTACAGCACTACGGTTCATCTAATATGATAGAATTGATAGATGTAATATGAATGCCAATCAGCAGCTTGGGGCAGTGCTGTGCTAATGCTTCATGAATAGAGAGTTTTGATTCCTACTACAAGACAAATGATTACTCTACTACATGTATATATTGATACTAAATTAAAGTATCAATATTACGTAAATGCGTAAATGCGACATCAGAAATATTGTAAAAGATAAAAATTGTGTTTATTTCATTTTCCACTATATCTCTAAAATGTTTTCATAAAATAATTATAATTTGTTGTTGTTGTATGTAATGATGTTCTACAATACTGGTAAAAAAGTGTATGCCTTTAGTTTATAATGTTGAAAATATTAACAATACAATAAAAAATGTTGTGTTGTGGGTTGGTCCAATTTTTTATTGCATCATTCAATTAATTACAGAATTAAAGTGGGATGTCTGACTTCATACACGAGCTTCTTTGAGTTATGGCAGTAATTTTCAATTCACAATTTCCGTTTTAAAAATGAAAGGGCTTCAGAAAATGCATGATTAACATCAGAATATAATTACAGAGGCCACTGAGATAAACAATTCTCCAACGATAAAGGCGTTAAATCCGAGTCGAATTCAATAAACAAAATGCAAAAATTAGCTTGTCAAAACTTAGGTGTCTTGTTTAGACTTTAGAGTCACTAAACTTAGTTTGAGAGTCTTTAGACTGTAAATGCCGGTTCTATTGAAACGAGTCTTTGTTATAAAATAATTAGCACGGTACGTTACAACTTACTGTTCAAACAAATTTTACTTTACTAACTGTACTCTTACATTACATTATCAGAAACATTATCAAGTGCCGTAATTAGTTTTTCTAAGTTTCAGTACACATAACATTATCCCGGACCCTGATCCATTATCACTATTAAAATGACTGTTTACGTTTTTCCAGTTCATCATTAATTTCGACACTAATCGCCTTGCGGAATAGTTCAGTCCAATTTGGACATTCATTACATGGATCCGAAAATCTAACACCCATAATTATAGGGCACGAGTTCTGGAGTATATATATATTTACCCGTAACTGACTAATTATTAAATACAAGCATCAGTAGGCATAATCTACTTCATCAGGCTAAAATAAGCTCAATCTTGCACTGAACAGTGAACAGTCTTTATTATGCAAAAAACCGTCAATACTTTCAGAGCATCAGTTTTACAACCCATTGTTAAACTTTTAATAACGATATTATTGTACAATAATATTGTTTATTGTACAATATAATAAACATGTTTATTGTATTGTACATGTATTGTCCAAGATAATTTAGTGCTCGATGCTGCCATAAATAAACGGTAGCATTCCAATTATTTCATACTTTGCTCAATAAAAATATTCTACGATTAATTTAAGAAACTGCATCACGATAAAGTAAATACGAAAATGAAAGTTTAAAAGATTGTATACAGCAGTGGTGCACAACCTCGATGGGCCGAAGGGCCGCATAAGAGTCCAAAATTATATGTTATTTTGACTTTTTTGGACGAAACCATTGGAGTGGGCCATGTCCCCCAAAATCACAATGGCTCGGGTACTAAAACATCGTTGCTATAAATTTATTAATTAATTAAAAATGAATTTATTAATTAATTAAAAATGAATTTATTAATTAATTAAAAATGAATTTATTACAATGATTTATTTTTATGGCATTAATGTGAAATTAATTGATATCTCCAAAGAGTCGACATCGTCAGTGAACTGTTGGCTGAAAAGATTGTACAGAGGCTGTATCGTTCTGAAATCCTCAAACTGCTACGAACTGTTTATTTGTTCTTTCTGCGCTGCACAGGCCATTCCTTTGAAATCAAATCAAGCGCCATCGTCCTCATCGACACAATGACCAAGGTCCCCGAGGTCCTGAGTTGATTGTGCAAAGAATTACAGCTTTCTATCTAAATGTAGTTACTAAGCTCCTGGTTACTAAGCTCAAACGGTTGTGAAGCTTGTTCGATGTTTCCTTGTATATCAGTGCTCATTGTTCAGTTGATTAAAGAGCGATATAATATCTGTAAAAAAATACAGGTCTGCTCGCTATATCATCGTGACTCTAGCTATAGCTGCCGCTCCTATGCCGTTACTTAATTAAGACATTTTGGATGTCTTCGATCAGCGCAATAAAAAGCGTGAGAAGAATAGATCCTCGACTGAGACATCGCACATCTGTAGGCCTATGGTACCGAACATCCCCAAAGTCTACATCAGTCTCCTTCCTACAAAAAAGCTTGGAATTGTTTTTTAACGATGATAATGTGGCAATTTTTTCATTACGTTTGAAAAATATTTTTAATTTTACCCAGCCCTCGACGGACCGCACGGCAAGCCTCAGCGGGCCGCATGCGGCCCGTGGGTCGCGGTTTGTGCACCCCTGGTATACAGGTTGTACGAATAATTGATAATACCAAAATATTAATGGCCCTCATGAATATCAGCAGTTGAAACATCATTGTCATAATTAATAATTATGTACAGAACGCTTATTAAACTAAAACCAATACATGCATGGATAGAATATCGATACAGAGCCAAATTTATACAATTAGGCTATACAGTGTCATAGAATCCGTCATAATAGCACATGTAGACTATTAGTACCTGGCTCACCATGCATCTTCCGTCTTCTCTCTCTCTCTCTCTCTCTTTCTCTCTCTCTCTCTTTTAAAATCATAAAGTTTGCTTTTCTTTTTATCTAGAAAATGAAAAACTGACATAATTAGAAGGCAACATTAGTAGCTTGTTGATTAGGGCCTATCTTAAAAACAACTAAATGATTTAAATTATCAAATGCTCATACAAATAACATAACATCATCAACACAATATTTATATGAAATAAGAAATGCAAACATAAAGATATACAAATAAAATATAGTTGTGTATAAAACTAGACAAGTTTGACTCCTTGGTTATCTCAAAACTTTACCAACTCAGACGTGGGTCACAGGTAGGCCTACAAACAACTATCTGAATATGAAATGCAATTGAATTTTAATAGTTGGCATAAGACTAGTATATTCTCCATGAATATTTAGAAGTCAACAAATAAGTCACCCGGGTAGGCCTATACTATATAGGTCACCCGGGTAGGCCTACTATATAAGTCACCCCTATAAATAACATTATTGGGAAAAAAGTTTGTTAGCTTTTTTTCATTACAAGCGTATAAAAATAGGTAAAGAAATACATACCGGGTTTACCTTAAAGAAAGCAATGTCACGCATTGACATTACATTGACATTACCCTAAAAATGACATATAATACCAGAATTATAATATGAAATGCAAATCAGCTGATGTCCATAACTATAAACATGTACTTGCATGATGCCATACCTCACATCATACACTGGTGGCAGTAGACTGGAAGTGAATGTAAAAGTGCGATCGATTGAATGATTCTATATAACAAATAGAAGACCATGTTCAAAGCCGAAAGCCTGGTAGTGTATTAGCAGAATCATCACGACAATAGAGCAATTATAGGGCCTAACTGATTCTAGATCTGAAGCATTTTACAATTGTTAAATGCCGAGTAAATAAAACCCGTTAATAGAAAAAATAAAATTAATGTCATGCTAGTACAGAATTTTCAGAGGAATAACACCGCCACAACAGTAGAACTTTGTCACATCAAGAGGTTATTGAAAACCAAGCCTTCTACTTTGATCTTTTTCTTTCGACGACAATTTCTATAGCAATGTAATGCCCGGTGACCTCCCTTCTTCACTGCTGTTGTTGAGTGACTTCTGGCATCAGGCGAGTCACTTTTATTTTCTTTCTTTGTTCTCTCCATGATTGATTGGGCCTTTGCCATTTTATAGCGCATAATTGACGGCTAGCGCAGATATTCGACCAACCAACCATCTTTCAGGCATCGATACGCACCCGTGCCCCAGGGTGCGAGGGTAATATTTTTCGACGGACTCGGGATTTGATCCTTCTTTTACCTGATTCTGAGCCAAGCACCCTATCCAGTTGACCATTAGCCCATCGGCAATACACTTACACATGAGTTTCTTGTCGAAACATCTAAGGCGATGTAAATCAATCAAGTGCTCTGTATAATAACAACGTCTTAGATTAGTGTCTTCAAGTTAAAGTTCCTCCACAATTCTCTATCCGCAGAAATTTCATTTTACTTTAATTAATGTTCGGAATTATCACAAAATTAGTCATTTCAAGCCAATTTTAAATTCTATATCAGCCATTTTTGCGTTCAAACAAGGCACGAGCAGTAAACGAAAAAGCGAGACAAACTTAGAGCAACTACTACAAACACATCGAGCCACTTTGAAATAATTATGACTAGATTTTCTCTTTTCAATCTGGCTTAGTCAAAACAGACCATCCGTTTATTCCAGACCGAAACCCTCAGCATTCTGAATGGCGATGAGCAGCTTCTCCTTCATTGTTCTCTTGCTGCGGAAAGCTGGCAGTACGAGCTGGTTGAAGCAGGTGTGCGACATCGGTAACCTGCACGAGTCAATCAAGTACAATGAAATTATACATTACAGATTATGGCGACTATTTCTACAGTGGCGTCTAACCCCCCCCCCCCTCCCCCCCCGTTGTAGTGGGAGGTTATGGGATGGTTTAATCCCAAAGCCCCCCAGTATCCCCAAAAAAACCATGATTCTCAACCCCTTCCACAGTTTTTCCCAGGGATATCGATTTCCCAACCCACTCATTGGTAGACGCCAAGGTATATGTAACAGTTCTCACGTACAATTGTCAATTTTGTTAACATTCATGCACATGTAAATAAGTGCGTGGAAACGAGAAGACTAGGAGCAAGGAATATTTTCACAATTATTATTAATATTGCCTTTTAATACCCTGGATGATAGCCGCGACCCTGGACTAAAAACGATAGGAAGTTAGTACCTGCTTAATATGCTTATGTAGGCCTACCCATAGGGGTGTAAATAACCCATGGATTAAAATAAGCTGTGAAGCAGATCGAGGTTGGTTCTGTAGGTGCCCTCTACACGGACAGCATATGAATATTTTTAGTATTTGTTTGACTATCCCGTCATGCACAAAACTCTAGATTGATACGATAAAAACAAATCTATGCAAATGACTGTGTTCTAGGTTAACATAACTTACACTATATTTTATGAATTGATTAAATGAGAGATTAATCATTAGGCTAATACTAACATATTGATGTTATCGACTCTAGTTATCTTAAACATCATTTCACTCATCCCTCCCACTGGTATCCTGTCACTTCCGGTCACAAACAACAACAGCTGCTTCTGAGTGGCCTCAGGCAGCGCCAGCACTATCTCCCAGAAATACCTTCAATGCATTCATAAATACACCAATAATAATAATAATTAATCATACAGCAATAACAAATTGGAGAGCAGGAAGAGTATCGAACATCCACACTTAATGATGAAATAAATTTAAAGAGGATTGCGTAAAAATACATTTTTCAAATATAAATATATACAGGGGACATACAGACGGCAAAATAGGCTTCAGGCATTTGAAAATAGAATTGCATTATTTACTTGCATTATATCGATCAGGCGTAATTACTAAATTTTACTCTGTAATTAGCTCGACCATAACTTTAATCCACAGATCGTGTGCTACAGCTCATGACGTGGATCAAGCTAAGTGGATCTGTTAGTTAACACTGATCCAGGATATCAGAACAATACTTGTTGTACTTACACGACGGTATCATCGCTGGCTGTGTATCCATCATAGACAGTCACTCTCTTCAGCTCCTGCATGTCCAGTGAAGGGTTACCACAAACCAGCAGTTCTACCTCTTCTGGTCTCAGCATCTACAACAACGAATAACTCATGGTTACAGCCTAGGGTTACCACAAACCAGCAATTCTACCTATTCTGGTCTCAGCATCTACAATTAGCATAACTCATGGTTACCGAACCTACCAAACCAAGGATAGCACAAACAAACAGTTAAATTGCAGTCCAACTAATGTTTCTACTAAAAATAGTATCATTATGTATTAACATAAAATAATGCTAGTTTTTATGAATAATTGGATTATGCAATAGTATAAAATAATGCAATAATGCATATTTTAGCTCTACTATTATTCATATCATTCGTACTACAGACTGACGGCCTTCCTTCTCTCTGATTGTTTGTGTGTTTGCTCATGTGTTTGTTCTTCTGTGTGTTTGTGTGCGCATGCACTTCGCACTTTTGATTTTTTAAACTTTCTGATTGATTTGAAATAAACATAGTTCTCTTTCTCTCTCACTCTCTCTCTCTCTCTCTCTCTCTCTCTCTCTACAGCGAAAATTACTGTAATACATTAATGCTTATGATCGATTGTTTGATTCAGTAGTTATATGTAAACATGCACTGAATGTGTAAATAGAAACCTGGACTATCAAATTATATGCGATCTGATGCACAAATTAGAATTATATGTTAGATAGTACATGTACATACGATGAGAGCATTAGAAGCACAGACGCTATGAAAGCCGTGATAGAAAGCCTGGAACTGTTTGTAGATGGAGCCGTTGATCAGATACTCCACGTACAGCTGTACATACTCTGTAACATTATATCAATCAGGCGTAACTACTAAATTTTACTCTGTTATTAGCTCAACTAATAACTTCACATTATTTAATACAGGGCGATTGAACTCATAAAACAACTCAGGATTGAACAATTATGCATTTCATCAAAACTAAAATAAAGAGGATAATGCATGATATCCTACGGTAATGAATTCTGGACGTAAAATTTAGTCAAATAAGGAATAAAGAAATACAATTATATCAATATCGATATATTGATTTTTCTAAACTTAACTACTAGCACTGTAAATATAATTATTAATCTGGCCAGTGGCCGATCGGTTAGGTTTCCGACTGCTGATCAGTATGTGCTTGGTTCGAATCAAAGACTCGCTCGTCACTGATATCCTTTCGAGAGATAAAACTGACTATAAACTCGGCTTTAGCTTTTCAAGCAATTCTAATTGATAAAATGAACAACTTTGTCACATTCTACAACATATCAAAATAACTAATACAAACCCTGACGGTTATCATTGGTCACCGGAATATTTTCTCCATTTGGTTTCAAGGTATGCGTAGTGGCGGCCTCAAACTCGGTGTGAGTGATCTGATAAAACATTATTGTAACACAAAATGTTACATTATGTTTACAGGAACAATAAAATATCCAATTCTTATTAATTCTTAACTATCCACACAAGCATTAGTCAGAGTATATAACCAGTGCATAATGAACAAGAGCACCACATGGAAAGCTAGACAATACAAAGTGTGATTGGCACACTCTCACCGTGTTACAGGGGTGCGTCATTGGAGTTGCTTAGAGTTGCACTCTTTATTTGTAGGATAATGTCTCATAGAATAATTATAAGTAGAAATGGTATGATGTTATAGTGACTGCGAGTTTGATTCTGTTATAGTCGTGATGAGGGCAATTAATTTTAGAACAAACCAAGTGAAAATTGTAGCTTTGTAAGAGCCGACTAAGGCAGATACTTAGAGGGCAAAGAGTAACCATCTATAAGCTACAATTTCTCTTGAAGAAAACATCAGATTAAGTGCAGTATAACAAAGCCTTTATGATGAGGGATTTGTAGAAGGTGCAGCCTTGTGCCTACAGCTAGATTAGAGATTTGTAGAAGTTGTAAGATAAAATTTTTATATCAATCAGACACCAACCTGAAAAGTTAATCCAAAATCTCCTTCAACATCTCCTTCATAATTCAATAGTTCTTTGAGACCGTGAGCCAGATCCTAAAATAAATCAAGTATTAAAGAATAATAATACACAGTATAGCATGTTAATACACAAGATTGTATCACCTTAGATTCACATGCCTGTCAGGGTTCGTGTGTGTGCGTGCTCGATGTAATCCTGGATATATAAAGATATCCAGGGCACTTGTAATGTAACTTCATTTGTTACCAGTTAATATGAAGTGGGTCGAGTACAGTTATTAAACT
>JAQFZF010003795.1:0-11069 GCA_034695365.1 Enchytraeus norvegicus
ACAGCCCTCATTAGCATCTAAATCAATAACTACTTAGGTAGCCATCAATGGCCAATTGCCCATCAGGGATATTTTCCGCCAAACTTGAGAATAGATCATCAGGGAACTGCATGAAGTTTGTAGAACCCTACTAACAAAGATATTGTACTGCAATAAAAAGTGGTCTACCGCTTATGCTATGACTACTGTGTAGGCATGGGAAACCAATTGGTAGTATAAAAGAATGATAGCCTACCAAGAATTATTATCAGATCGAGATTCGATCTCTGCAGGCTGTATTCTCAAAGACCTCCACTGGTTTCTATGTTCAGTCATAGCCATCAAATTTTTAAACTTTTTTTCCCTGATATTGTTACAATCTCATCCAACCACCTTAGTCTTGGTCTTCCTCCACTTTGTAGATATTATCGACGCATGAAATGGTCGGAGAAATCAGAGTACTAATGGAAACGGTCATGCAACTCTTGATTTTTATGACCGTTTCCATTAGTACTCTGATTTCTCCGACCATTTCATGCTTCGATAATATCTACAAAGTATACTGTTATGGAAGATAGGCCTTTACAGGAAAATTCACATAACGAAGGTCTGATGAGAGGAATAGTCGGAGATAACTTATACGAATGTTGGATGTAGGCTACTATTGGATTGGAATGTTTAAAAGAAGCTAACATCTGTTGTTAAAGAGTGGTCACAAGAGAGTTGTGTTGGAGTTCTAATTCGATGTATAAGACCTTCTGTTTGGCAGAGCATTATATAGATAGAGTGGAAATTTTTGGGGGCCACGAAAATAGTTGGGGGGGCCAGTTGGAAGTTTGGGGGGGGCACGGCCCCCCGCCCCCAGCCTTGAACCGCCACTGGTCACAACATTCACCTTCAACGTTAATTTTGTATTCTTATACCAGTTGCACCAAATTACTAATAATTTATCCTACTTACTAACAGCTGTGTGCTGATTAATTAACATTATTTAGTGAAATTGCATGCATAGTTTTTATGCAATAAACAAAAGGTACTTACATCCCGTAGCATTTTTTCTGCCTTCTTCAAATCCCAATCTCTCGCTAAACCAACATTCAACGCCAACAATGAAATTAAGTGTAGCATAGTAATCATTGACTTGTAATGTAGATGTCGTAACTACACGCATTACTGGTGCACTGAACTATGTGCACTTCTTTGAATGGATTATATATTTTGATGAAACTCAAGTTTATCAATTCTTTTCAGGGCCAAACATGTATGTTTAATGTTTATGTGTTTAGGCTTCACGTCATTTTAACTATGCAATACAGCACAATACAATGCGAATTTAACGTCCGGTTCTTCATCCGCAGGCAATGTCAGGGACGTCTCAAGCAGATTATGCAAGTTGTGAATTATAGTTAGGCCTAATGTCAAATCAGGCAGGCAACTATTGATAATTGGGATTGAGATCGACTGACAGGCAGGAGACAAATAGATTGAGACACAGAGACAAATAGACAAAAAGACAAACAGACAGACAGACAGGCAGACTCACCAATAAGCCACCTAGCATGGTAATCATCATCATTGAAAGGTTTCTTCAATGTCTCCACGTTCTTCTTGAACTGCCAATTGTATACACACAAATAATCAGTTTGTATTTAATCTCGTATTGGGTCCGTTAGGCCAATACTTGAGAATCAATAAATAATTGAAAATAGACCAACCGAAAGCTGGACGCGTTTCATAAAGCCGATTAGAAAAGTTACTGAAGAGGGCAGCCACCTCAGAAGTCATTATTTTCTTTAAACTAAGCCGTTTTATTATACATGTGTGCCAAGGGCAAAGCCTTTGTGATGTGATCTTTTTGGTTAATAAATGGTGTGCTCATTAGTGAGATGGGATACAATTTGTACGGGATGTTTTGCAATGGACATGCCATGTTAAAAGCGATTTCGGTCCACTACAGTATATAACACCACGGGTGTCTGTTTGAGAATTAGACAGTGACTTGATTGATTGATCTGTTGGATTGATTGTAAATGATTGATTGATTACGTAACTGATTGATTGAATGCATGACTGATAAATACGGATATATGGAATGATATACATCAGTACATTATTGATTCATCAGTATTCAGTAGTATACTGAAGCTTATTTGATAATTAATTGACTATTTGATAGAGAGAACTATGTTTATTCAGGAATTGACAATATGGTCAATCAAATACACAAGCCAACGAACATCCAGGCTAACATATACACAAACAATCAAACACAAGCAATCAAACAATCGGGCGTCAGTGAGACCACCATGTATCCTATCTAGCTGACCATCGATGCGTGCACGATATTACATAGCAAACAATAATAAACCATGCAATATTCGCATATATAGCAATATTCATCTTTATTAGCCACTTGGGCATTGTAAACCAACCAGAAATTTAAAGAAATACAACAAATCGAAGAGAAGCAAATGAACATAGTGCAATATCATTTTAAATAGTTCTTACTTAGATAAATTATTTCACAGTTTTCACACAAGAACTTATTTTAAATTATTATACTATATTGCGTTGCAAAGATAAATTTTGTACCGTTTTGAAAACTACGTCAAAGATTGATTGCTAGCCTGACCTCTTTCAGCAGCTCATTTTGTCGAGGAGTAAGAGAGTCGAGTATATAGCTGCTGACACCCTCAGGGTAATGTGTTACCTCGAACCTACCCAACATCGCTCGGTCAAGCGGATGAAAGGCGCTTCTGAGACTTGAGTAGGAGTGCGCTATATACAACCTATTGATTGAAATTGATTCTAATGCAATGGTGATCTACAAATTAATAATTATGAAATTATAGACAAAGAGTAGACTAGTGGTCTATAGCATTCCTGACAATTATTAAATTATATATATTATATATATATATATATTCGTTTATTGAACTCAATCTGACAATCGCAGACTGTTACAAGGTACACATAAATAGTCGCAAGATATAGCAAAGAGTTACAAATTAACATAGTGAAACAAAGATCACTAATTACTACAGTCTCTACCTAATGTCCTAAAGAGGATTGAATGTCTATCGAGTAAATCAATGGCAGACACTAATTAAGTAAGGTAATAGAATCTCTTCTGTTCTGAGGGGAAACTAATAAAGGCAATATTCAATTGAGAATCATATTATTGTGTTTATATAGTTATTCTATAATACGTAATTTTTTAAATTACGTATTCTTATGGGGCTAGCACTATTTCAGATCTTACTTTATGATCGGTCTATGCATTGGCAATGTGTTTGAATCAATGGAACTGTTTGCTGTCGCACAGTCTGCTTGAAACGTCCATGATATCGCCTTCGGGTGAGGGAAAGGACGTTAAATCCTCGTAACATTGTATTCTATTGTTAACGTACATTTATGCGTAAATGACGATAAGTAAATAGACTCATTTCCAAAGGGGCTTTATGATAGACCCTGTGTAGCCTGTGCTGCAATGACACCGATATATTTGGCAATGGAGAGTAAAGCAGCCTGCTGAAGCCTGCTGCTGTCTCTGCGCTATACTGCTAAACCATCACCATACAGTAAATAGACCTACGGTTAATTCATATAATCTCATGTAATTCATATAATGAATTTTATGTAATTCATGTAATTCATATAATTTCATTCATGAGTCAGTATCAGACCACATGGTGCACAAAATCCTTTGATTAACATGTTGGCTTATTGTTTATTGTTGTATAATTGGCGACTTCTCTTACATCGCCTTCGGGTGGTAAACCGGACCTTAAATCCTCATTGATTGATTGACTGATTGATTAAATAGAACATTATCATTGTATTATATATATATATATATATATATATATATATTTGATCATTTATTATTATTTTTAGTCATTCTATCACTATAGCCTATACAATACATCTAATACACAATACATAGGAGCCTATATAAATTAAACCTGCTATGTTATAGATGACAAGCCGCTGACTAACGTCTATGTAAAGTATACCTAACACACACAGCTCGTTTTGCACAGTGCAGTGGTTATAATTGATAACTAATAACACTGTTATTATCTATTACATGATGACTATTGAACTCTCTGCTCGTAGGTCCAAGTGCCACCGCTGACCGATGCACTGAGCTGATGCTGCCTTTTAAACGTGACTTGTTCTTAGTACACTTGTCCTTATACTCGTGCAATAATAGTTCTATTAAGTTTTTGTTTTTTGTCATACTCAAAACTGCGCGCGTAGACAAGGAAGCTGATCCAGAATTTGACGAGACAGCACACAGGTGAGTACACAGGTCTGACTCATGTCACTGCTCAGCCGCCGAGTTGCCAATGACGGCCAGTCCGTCATAATTTCAAATGATCTGTCCGCAGATGTTCGTAAGAACTGTAATTAGGGCATCTGTAATTAGGCTAACAGTGTAATCAATGCTGAAAAGGTTAAATCTGTAATTAGGCTAATAGTGTAATCAAATGCTGAAAAGGTTAAATCTGTAATTAGGCTAATAGTGTAATCAATGCTGAAAAGGTTATGCGAAAATATGAAATATTAGATAAATTATTGCATGTAAATATAACCTGACACGACCCCCATTTTACAAGTGCCAAAAATGCTGCCCCGACCTGACCCAAGCATAGACCCGACCCGTGGATAGATCCGACCAGTGGATGAACCCGACCCGTGTGCAATTCAGTATTGTAGGCCTTATAGCCAAAAGTTAACAGCTACGTTTGACTGAAACCCTAACCTCGAACCCGTGGCCTACTGCTTTCAGCAAGTAGCCGAAGCTATAGCGACTAGGCTATAGAAACGGGGACTCATTATTTATTAATGTAGTAATCGGGTGCATTATGTATAGGCCCTCGTGTAGGCCACTAGGCCTATATATAAATCTTGCCTATATTGTATTTTGGTCTATATCAATTATTTTTATCAAGAACATGTCAAAGCGAGCTTGATAATTGATTGACCAACTTAAGCTTTCACGCGTGTATAGCCTACTCTCTCTCTCTCTCTCTCTTTCTCTCTCTCTCTCTCTCTCTCTCTCTCTCTCTTGGCCTCAAAAGACGGAACGTAGCAATTTCTGATTTTCTTTGTTCGAATTTGTGTGTTTGCCTTGAGCGAGGCAACTGTGGGATTTGAACCTCTGAGGCAATGTTTATTTACACCCAGCAGCATCAGTAATATATGACCATCTATCGCCATCTGCTGAAAAGAGAGTTAGCTGATTATTAATGAATGACAATAGTAAGTTGTTCGCCAGATGGCAATCAGAATCCTTACAGAACATTATTTTATCTGTAGATTATGAATTAATTTTCTGTTTATCATTATGTTTACATCGTAGATGACTAAAAGAGTATATTTTTGGTATTCTCTTATATCAGTGTAATTCTTGTTACATAAAATACCACTTTCTGAGAAGTTGGTATTGTGAGAAACACCTGGTCGCTCTGTTTTAAAAGATAAACAAACGGCTTCATGCACTGGGCGCCCCGGTGGCGCAATTGGTTAGCGCGCCGTACTTATAAGCAGTATGAGCGAGCGATGCGGAGGTTGTGAGTTCGATCCTCACCCGGGGCAGTTGCTTTTGCAACCAGCGCTACAACAGAAACTTTTTTATTTCCGTATATATATTTACACGTGACAGACGCACATGCTAGGTTTTCTTTATTAGTTGCTGTTTTTATGTTTTTTTAAATTTTATTTTCTACTCCATGAGTACCTTTGCCTTTCGATCACTGCAATGCACTGTCGGAAGCGCAATGTTGCCAGCGCAAGTCCACGATTAACCTTCCATTTTCCAGGGACCAATACGCATCCGTGACCAAAGGTGCACCGGGAATATTTTGTCGACTGAGATTGGAATCGTTCCCAAACCTCGATCCGTCAGTCGATCCAGAAACAGACACACTAACCGCTTCACTAAATCGCTGTCGGCCAATACTGTACTTATTAATCTCATAATAATTTAGATAGTTGATTTAATTTTATTGCGTAAGCTACCTTTTATTTGTTCGCCTGATTAATTATTACCAGATTCCTGGCAGTTGAATATGAAAAATGTCATATTATATTTCAATACTGTACGCTCTGTACAAATTTCCCTGTACTCTGCGGAGCAAAGCGGTAATACACTGTACGCAATTCTTGTTAAATAATTTATTTGCACGAACTGATTGGTTTATTACGGTAGCTCGAAATGCCTTGTATGTCTTAGGCAGTCTCGATGGAAGAGAAGCTTTCTAATTTCGATCTTGACGTTAAACACACTCAAGCCTACCTGACAGAATAGTAGTTATGTTCTAACTTTAAACTTCTAGTTATGTTCCCATTATTCTCACTCGTTGCAATCCATTGGCCATTGAGCAACTACTACTTGGTTATCACTTGTCTGGTTCCCGTTAATATGAGTCGCGGTAGATCAGCTACAACGTGGATTGAAAACGTATCCTGGTCTTCCATGCATATATATTATATAGCGGTTAGCTTGCTTGCCTCAGAATCTAGTAACAGATGCATTGTCTGTTTGAGACGTCCCTCTCATCGCCTTCAGGTGAGGAACCGGACGCTAAATATCCTTTGTAGTAGCCTAGCTATTTAGTAAGTTGCAATAGGTAAGCATGTCTTGTTTTCTCTGCGTCAGTTCGCCTGATCGGTAGTACACTTGCCTGATAAACAGACTGAGATCACGGGTTCGAGCTCCTGCCAGGTCCGTCACTGATAGCCTACTATCTTAGTTGTAGCGAAACGGACGTTAAACTTATCTTTATTGATATTCTGCGTTGTGTTATAGGTTGTGGCTTGCGGCATAAAATATAAGGTCCATCTTAGGTAAGAATTGGCCCCTGGGTTTCAGAGCTGATCCCCTTTCAAGGCGCTTCAGCACACAGGTGAAATTGTCATTAATCTACCGGTAAGGTCGCATGCCCCACTTTAGATCCAAAGAACCATAAACCAAGCCCATGTTTGGCTAACGCAAATCTTCTGCAGTGTTAAATTAATTATTGCTCCAATTAAATTACTACGATTAAACTAATTAACTATTAAATTAGACTTGCAATTGATCGACCCACGAAGGGGCGGAGGGCTTGGTTGGCCCGTTGTATACATCCGAGATGTTACTCTCCTACTGACTCAGCCTGCAGCCCACTTGGCTAATATTCTCACCATTATACATTAATTTCTAACTCGCTTCTGAGACCTTGTTAAGAGATGTTGTTAATAATAGACCGGAGTGGTCAATGTTAAACTGACCCCTCAATCTACAGTGGGACGAGATAGGAAGTTTTGTTGGATTTGAATATTTTGGATTTGTTGATCAGACGCAATATTAAGAAAACCGGCGAATATGATCAAATTTGTACTATAGTACTGAAATTAATAAAGGTAATAATTATTATCTCCAGATATTTATTATCAATTATTACGCAAATGCTATGTCATATACGTGTTCTCTTTTGGAATGGGATGGTATCTCTGACATCATCCCTGAATGAGGAAACGGACATCAAACCTTTATTTTATTGATCTTGCCAGATGGCGAGATAGCCGGGATTCGAATTCAGTTAGATGTTTGTAGACGCCAGAGCATGTATTGGTAAATGTACACCGACTGTTGCTATCATAGCAATGGAGAATAAAGCAGCTTGCTTAAGGCGTGCTACCCAAAGAGTCTGGGCATTGAACCCACGACCACCTCCTGTTTCACAGGCCGCTGTGCTGCCACTAGACCACGCAGCCTCTCAGTTGAGAGGAATTTTCTAAATACATATAAGCATGCATGTTCACACTTTTGTTTCAGCAGTTTAATGTCGTTGTTGCATATTAAATAGAATCCATCAGCAGAGCTATTATATACTAAATCATATAAAATGAATAAACAATATTAAATATCTATTTACAATTACATTTCAATTTACATTTGTCAGATCTATATATCCAGCATTCAAACATGGCAAACAGTTAATAAAATAGAAAACAGACTGTAATATTATAGGCCAAGTATCTATAATCTATACAATAACGATTACATCAGACTATACATCTGCATCTCAGCGATCACCAAACATTAAAACAAAATGGTTATGCGAAAATAAAACATTGAATTATCAAACATTAACTTTCATTTCTAAATTATGAAATGAACAAGGGAGATAATAATCTAAAAGGAAATTACGTTGAATAGAGAAGTGGACCTACTTTACTACCCAACAAATAGGATAATAACTTCTAAAAGTAGGCTATCTATTAATTAAAATTTACTTCAGTTAAAATTGAAACACCTTTTTAACATACTAATTTTCTCATTAAATTGAGTGGGTTTTACTAAACATATGAATCAATTCAAAACGTACAGAATCACTTTAAAAAATCGCGTAAACCAATCTTTGTGACGGTAGTTCTCGATTGTGTTGAGCCGTCTTGAAGAGAAGCCCTTCAGGCATTTGAACCCTCACGTTAAACACACTCAAACCTACCTAGCCACCTAAAAACCTATGAATTATTGTAGGTCTCACTGGATTTCAGGTACTGAACTGCTGGGTATTTTGTGGAAGAAATATGTAAACCAACCTTTAAACCAGTCTTTGTGACGGTAATGCTCGATTGTGTTGAACCGTCTTGAAGAGAAGACGTGTGCTTCTGAACCATGACGTTAAACACACTCAAACCTATAAACCTTGTTGAATACCAGTAGGAAGGTAGTTGAGCCAATAATATTACAATCTACATTTAGTGTAGGCCATGTTAAGACCAATGTCCTGTAGGTGCACATTGCTAAACTGCTTTATACTCTGTGGGACAAAACTGTAATAAGCTTAAGCCATTTTTGAAAAGATAGCTATATTATGATGAGTTGTCGTGAAGGAAGCCTTATGCATCTGAACCTTGACGTTAAACACACTCAAACCTTGTATAGGCCATAGGATACCAGTATAATAGGAGATATAGGCTAAAATAAAAGCCTCACACGAGATAACCGCAAAAATAAAATAATTTTATTGATTATTATAATATTTACAAATAACATACAAGTATTTAAAACCGACCGTTCATAATTTGCTAAAAATACATAGATTTAAAAATGAAAATATATTTCTATATTAAATGCACATTCTAAAAACGTACAGAGTCTCAGTAGATGAGATTAATCATGATTTGAATGCCTACATAATTGTTACTGCTTCGCTCACAAATGAGGATACCATCGATAAATATAATCGCTACAAATAATGGTCTATATGAATGCGGCATATAAGTAGCTCTAGACCAGCTAGACCAGCGGTTCCCAAAATGTGGGGCGCGACCGCACATGGGGTCGAATTGGAATTCTATTTGGGTCGCCAGATTGCTTTAAAAATTGCGCATGATCGTTATGAAACGTCATGTATAAGTAACCTTTAACTTTTTAGATTCTGCAATCACCATCTAACTTCAATTACTTATCAATTTGTTACTGATTCCATGTTGAAATGCGGCCCGCAGGTTTTCGGTTGGGGATGTCACTGTGTTTAGTAAAGAACACTGCAGTTTTCTTGTTAAGAAAGTTATAAATTAAAATTAATGTTTATTTGGGTGTAGTGTTCAATACTGTTATAAAGAGTGGGATCGGCGATCATTTCCTAAATATTTTTGGGGTCGATCAATGCAAAAGATTGGGAACCGCTGCTCTAGACTAACATCCCAGGGCTCACCCGACTCTGATGATGATTACGTACACCACACAGGCACACTGAAGCACACTAGTATAATATAGCAGATGACTAAAGGCACGAATAAGTTAAAAGTTAAAACGAGTTAACAACAGTAAATACCCAGGGCTAGAATTGTCAGAAAATCAACCCCACGACATCGAATTACAATACAATACAATACAATATGGTTAACGTCGTTATCTAACCACGATATCAGGGACGTCTCCAAATAACACAAGCAATACTAACTGGCCAACTGAAACGCAGTTACCAAGTCCCAAACTCTACCAGTATTACTATTGCAGCTCATGTATTAAACCTATTTCGTCGATAGAAGCCCATTTAACCCACCCCCACCCCGCCGTCCCAATTCGGGTATTGTTCTCTCTTAAATAAAAGTAAACTAGATTCATTGTCATCATATAATCATTGACCAGATGGCGCCATGTCATGGTTGTTCTATACCCATCTGTACCAAGGTCACAGTTATTAATAATTATTCGAGAATGTAAAATACAAAACTACAACAACGATAATCAATTTTACAAGTGTATCAAAAGCAACTTGATTTAATTAACAACGATAACAAATGAAATATTAATCAGCACTGTCAGCAGTCAAACTCAAGCAGTGCATTGAAGGGCCAAGACCTGTATTACAATTATGATGTAGCATTAAAGTAACGTTCTTATTACATCAATATAGTTAAACATATTATAAATAACAACAATATCGTCGATTTATAGCAATTCAGCAATAAGGGTTAATTAACCGTATAACGAGATTTACTGAACTACTTAATGCAAAACGCAACAGTATTGCGTCAGTGCAGTTAATTATAAGCCGGATCGAATAATACAAAATTTTTTAAATCTTAAATAAAAACTTTATTATGGTAATGCGAGTTGCGAATTGCGCAGATTTACTGGTAGATTGTTCCAACCACGTGGTAGCTCTGGAGCCCATATTTGTCTTGACCCGTGGTATTTTGAGTACACCTGCGTCAGCCGACCGGAGGTTCTGACGGCCAGAGAGAGAATAATACATGCGATCACTCAGATAGGTTGGAGCTTGAGCATGGAAAAAGATTGTTTTGAGCACGAAAATAAGAGTAAAGGGAAAGAAAAGAAGACTGACTAATAAAGTTGATTTTAATGCCTTAATGCACCATCATCAGCGATTGGCCAGCCAGAAATTCACGCAGCCGAAGCGACGAAGACTTACATGCTAAAATGTGTATTTAACCGCCGTGCCATTTGGCTAGGCCATATGACTATTATAGAAGCTGAACAATTCGCAAAACTAGAAACATAAATAACATAAATAATAGGACAGTGAGCAGGATTAGTAACATAACTAACGTCATCATGTTGC
>JAQFZF010003796.1:0-11068 GCA_034695365.1 Enchytraeus norvegicus
TCCAGCCTCGATCTGCTCCACAGCTAATTTTAACCCATGGGCCTTATACACCCCTCTGGGTACATATATATATATAAGCTTTTTATCTTTTTTTTAGCCCAGGGTCGGTTATCATCCAGGGCATTAAAAAAATAATAAAATAAATAATATCCATGAATAATAATAATTATATAGTTCAACACGTAAAGAAGTGTTATCGTCTTATTCTTCCTTTGTCGAGAAGATGATGTGAGACAGTGAGGATCGGATACGGAAGGAAACGAACCCGTTGTCTTCTACGTAGGAGGAGAGCATGCTACTGAATTGTTTATATAACGGAATCGACTTTATATATTTAGAATATTTTATTCTATGCCAGATTGGAATGAAAATGTATATATGAAAAATAATTATAATATGATGGAGCCTTATCAAAAATTACATTTTTATAATTATATTTGATAAACTATATTTTTATTTACAGTAATCATAAATTAATGCTATTTAATAAATTTTATATTATACAGATAAGTTTTACAATTAGAAATTAAAGTATACTAAATACGAATAAAATGTTTAACAGGCCAAAACATGTAATTACATTATTTTAGTAACTTGTAATTATAATTATTTGCTTGTAGTAATTCTTTTGATCTTTAAAAAAATTATATAAAAAGTTTTAACGGAGGCATAATTAAAATTAAATTACCTGTGAGCTGTAAGTCCTATCTGCAACTTTTTGCCTTGATTGAGCTTCTGCTACGATGAATACTCTTTAATGTCCTATTGCAACTACTGCCTCCCTCAATTTATAGAAATCTAGGCCGCAAACAATTACTGGGTGTTCTACTACTAGAGAGCGACACGAATAAAATATTATATCTGGATAAACTTTGCTGCTAGGCTGATTTATAGATATGAGGAAAGTCTAGAGTGGTTGTCATCCCAACTTTATTTTTTAAGCATCTAAAAATATATGTATTAATCTAAATAAATGTGATAAATGTGCTTATGATCATAAGCCAATAAGCCTACACATCTGAAAATAAATAAATAAATAAATCTAAATTAACGTCCGGTTTCTCGCCCGCAGGTGATGTCATGGATCCCTCAAGTGCAGACCTACTGTGATATTGACACTTTGACTAACCGCCACACAGATGACACTTATCTTCGTGGATGTGTATAATACTTAAAACGGATAAGTAGCCAAAGGCTTTAAAATCAACAGAATTATTACCAGAACGCTGTCAAAGAGACCAAACGGCAGTTAAAGCCTGGCAGCGGAGAAGAAATTGTCATTTACAGGCAGGCCTAAAAACAGGCTTAAATATTAAATCATAATATTAAAAGAAACATTTCAAATATATGTGCCCAGCTGAGCCAGCTCACATTTAAAGCGATACAATTTAAAAAAGAATAAGCTTACATTAACCTTATTACCTAAAATTAACCTGAAATAATGGAGATGAAATCAATAATATTTAAACGGCTGTTAGTGACAGTTCGCTTGAGCATAAACATTTTTATTTTAAAAAGTTTAAATTATTCACCCAACGATATTTAAAAGAATAAAGCGTTCGACGTTACAGTTAAATTTCGTTTTCTGGAGACTGAATCAATTGTTCAGTGGGCGAATATTACTCACTCGGAACAATGGATTCACTAAATATCGCTTTAATCTAAAATTACTATATTGTCACTAGCAATTTACATTTATTAAATTTATTTATTTATTTAATATTTCGTCGTCTTACACAAATTTCAAATTTCAACAATGCAAAGATGCAATCATATCAGGTAAAAACAGACAAGTAGCCACAGGCTTTTCAGCGCTTATGTGGTACTTTAAATACAAATAAAATCAGTAGAAATTATAACTACCCAATGTCATTTACACCTATAACAGTAGTAAAATCCCGGGCTACGGGAAAACATAAAATAGACATTTACAGTAGGCCTACTGTATTTACTATTTCGGTCTAATTAAAATAATAAAATCAACATTACAAATTACATTATAATTAAATTGTCTCTACAATATCTATATTATATAGATTGTCTTCTCTTATTATACTTTCATCATTAATTTATAAAGCTCAATACAGATCTGAATAAATGTCAGAAACTGTTATGAATATTGTCAGAGAACAAATCCGAAATTTGTCAGAAAACTGTAACAAATAATATCTAAGAACTAGAACAAATCACAGTCCAACAACCCGTACAACTTGCTGGTCATTGATCCTACAGTAATATTTAAATTAATTTGTTGTTAGCTATGCAATAATACCATGGATACGATATTGACCAAGATCATCGATCTACACCGCTATTGAAACCATTTATAAAAACCATAGATGCAACGCTTCGAGTCCCAGCTGCGACCGTCTCAAACAGTATCCTTAGTTAGGGAAACAGACGTTAAACTTATCTTTAACTTAGCTTTACACTCAACCTCTAAAAGACTTTAAATATGAGAGATGATAATTATTAGACAGCTTTGAGTGTGCTTAACGTCATGGTCATATAGCACAGGACTTCTTTTCAAGACGACTCAACACATTCGAGTTACATTCGAATACAACGGATAGACAATTTTAATTTCAGCTTTTACTTTACAGCGCATCATGCAGTTTAGTACAGAGCATCAGTATTCTAATCTATCATTACTCCGAGGAGCGAAACAGAGCTACTTAATACCTACACGTGCCTGAATCTTGTTGTGTAATATGATAGAGTGCGAGATCAATGCCCTTTAGAGTGAGAATAACTAGGCTAACAATAATACTTATAATATTGTCTGTGTCTAAAATGCAATTCAATTCTTGATGTTTACGCTGCGACCGAGTTCTTAGGTAAACCTGGGCTTTGTTGCATTTCTATTTTTAGATGAGTGGGAAAATAATTGTGTGCTCGGGTCAATTGCAATATTATCATTTTGGGTTTGGCAACCCGGTAATTCAAATATTGTCTTATAATTGACAAAGGTGTCGTCTTGATTAACGCCCGTTTATTTTGATGAAACCAACGTTAATCAATTAAGAAATCCATACTACCTAATGTCCGTTTCAGCATATGATTATGACATCAGAAACAAACTGTCTGAACCTGAAAGCAATAATATAATCGTTTGTTAATGTGGATGAAAGAAATAGTATTCTGTTCAATAGATTCCCACTTGCGCAACACAGTTCCTGATATAATAATTATTGTCCTCAAGCCGAACTTGCTAGACGCTCTTCTAGCTATACTTTGAGATACCTACTGCTCAATCAATCAAACAATCAATGAGAATTTAACATGGGTTTCATCATCCGACGACGATATCAGGACGTTTCCAACAACATTTGAACAGCGGCCTGTCCACCCAAACAGGACTAGCAAAAAAGAGACGCTGCATGAGAATTGAGAATTATCTGTACTAATATTTTCTTTAATGTTTTTCACAATAAGTTTCCGCTAATACACCGAAAATATCGGTAATTGTCCGTTAATTCACCCGAATAAAATATTATTTTCGTTTGGGAGTAAGTTTAGGGTATGTGGTTGGATAAGGGTTAGGCTAAAGCTACCCATACCCCTACCTTATCCCTAACCCTAAGTTTTACCCTAATCCTACCCCACCTCGTATCCTAACCCTATTCCTTAACGAAAAGATAATTTAATTCGGGTGAATTAACGGAAAAGTACCAAAATATCTCTCGAGCATATGCGCATTTTCAAGTCTGTATTTGTCTGATAAGTCATATGAAATAATGGGATTTAATTAAATACTATGTGGTGTGATTTTTCTCCCGGAAAATCAGTATTAAATTTCATGAACGTCTCAGCCACTAGTACGATAATCCGTTATTCGTACAATGAAATTGTATATTATCTACTCCCCCTCTGCTTATCTGCACAGCGCCACAGGTATGGACTACGTGACATAGTGTAACTACGACCTACGTGACATACTAATATGACTGGTTGTTGGATATCATTTCTGATCTAAAGACGACTAGATCTATTGAATAATAGTAGACTGGTATTAGAATAGGCTAACGAAAGAGAGGACAGAATAACAGTTTTCGCACAGTACTTTTTAATGCAGACCTCTCTAATGGCGTATAAAAATTCTGACATTTAAGATTGAAATGTTAGTTTAACGTCGGTTTCACAGCCCGAAGGCCCATTTGCACCGAATCGAGCCCACATTCTTATCCCTTGCCTTCTATAGGTATTCCCTACTCATTATTTCCATTCGATAACTGAAAACTGTTCATTGTAGCCTACTTTTAGGCAAGCAAATGTTTGGATTATGGAATATAATTGGTTGGCAATGGAAATGTCTTTTTCTGAAACTTATAAACTAGTTTTTGTTACACTCGAGTCATGACAGAGTTCGTCACTCTAAACCCTTCTGATTGGCTGCAAGACATCACGCGTGTTGTATCTCTAGCATAATCTAAAGACTAACCTATCAAACTCTTTTAATATACTGATAGTGAATCGAGTAATAGTCAGCTCGACATCTTATCGTCAGGAATGTATGTCACATAAACATTCCGACAAGACGAACTCGTTAAATACCGTTACAGTGGTACCGAAGGTACTTCTTCCCGGCCTGTGCGACATTCTTAGGCTATTAAGTACAACAATCTATTACAGAGCTTTTTAGCGGCATAGTATTTAACGATGCTAAAGTCTAATAGGCCTAACTAAAATGTACATACAGGAATGCATAGACGATGCATTTATATATACATAGAGAATGCGTATTCAATATGCAATAATGCAGTAATATATGAACAGTGCACATGCATATTTATATTGTATAAATAATTATATCACATTTAATCGAAGGCCTCACTTGACGGGTCTGCGGTATAGGAATTATGGCACTTTTCGTAGCTAATATAGAAAATGTAGTACAGCTCTGCAAATATTTAAAATCCAACCGATCACTGCGCTGAAAATTGAAAGTTTCAAAGCATGCGGTTGGTTGTTTAGGGAGACTTAGGGTTGGTTTGGGTGGTTGTTCTTGCTTCCTTGTATATGTGTCCTTCATTACCTACAGATGCCAAATTTGTGATTTCGTTATGAACGTCACAACTGAGCCATAAAAAAGTGCATTTGTTATAAATAATTAATAAATAAGGAATTAGTTTAGTAGTGACTTATACAATTAAACTGAATTCTTATGCAATAGTGATATTAGTGATGCATAAACATTGCATAATTATGCTGATGCATTATGCACATTATGCGCATCATGTATAAACAATGCATAAATATTGAAGGATTGTAGACAACAAGCTCAAATGAACTGTGAACATAAAGACAAGTCATGAGTCAAACCTTCAATATATTTATGGTCTATCTATTGGACATGCAAAATCAACTCTCTTGGCTTTAGTCGAAAACAAATAATTTTGTTCACAAATTTTTGAAAACCCGCGTGGTTATCGGTTTATAAAAATTCCCATTTGATGTCCCATTGTCCCTGTCATAGATTTTAAACATTGCAATCAGAAGGGCTCTGACAATGTGTCCGTAAACATAGATACGTGTAAAACAACCTTTTTCTTCAGAATGTGTGTTCTAATGAAATGCATCTCGACATGTTTTAGATAAGGTCCTAAGCGTATAGACTTATTATCTGGAAGTAGTTGAGTGATATTAAAGGAAGAACGTAATTATTATCTGCCTAGAAAATATCAATCGCATGTTACTTGAACCGGTTCTGTACGTCAGATTTGTCGATTTGTTTTCGTAACAAAACTTCAAGCGTTTGATCTTATATAATCTTATCAGAGATTCTTGCAAACATCAAATTATCGATACAGACTGACTAATGTTTTTATTATTAGCATTAGATAGCCTCGATTACTGATTAATCTCAATCTCTAAACGCTTTGCTCGCTTTGAATGCCGTAACTTTATCTCCCTCTATTTCTCGGATAAAATGATCAGCTTGAATGGCAGGCTATGTGATTCAAATCACATAGTCTACCGTCGGCATCTATCAGAACTGTGGTACAGATTTGTCAGTAACCAATCACAACCCACCCAACAACCCTAATTAACCAATCACAGGCTTAGAAATTTCTATATCCAGCGCTGTGGTTGGTTGATTTTTCAATATTTCAAATCTGTACTACAAGTAGTATATTATCATACCGACGCAGTCTACTCTATCGCACTTAAATGAGGGCATCATAATTAAATCTAGCACTTTGATCACATCTCAAAGACGTCCCTGACATGGTGAGAAACCGGACGTTAAATCCTCATTTAGACTCGACCATTTTAATGACACAAATATTTCATCATAATATTATTAGCCGGAGAAAAAAAATTGTTTTATTTTAAATCTGTCCCCTGTTACGAAAACGTGCAGTCTTCGATTAGCTTATTTTCAATTGTCACAAATCGAACACGAGAAACTCAGCACATAATATTGAAGGTCCGGTAAATGCGGCCTTTCATAAGATATTATTTTCATCACTGAGTTATGTTTATTAATGGAAAAATTCGCGTCAAAATAAACAGGTTGATGTTTATGTTTTACAGTGTTTTGCATAAACAAACGTTGCTTTTTGTTGAGCGAGAGAGAGAGAGAGAGAAAGGGATAGAGAGAGAGAGAGAGAGAGAGAGAGAGAGAGAGAGAGAAAGCAAGTACATAATATTATCACATAATATTATCAACTATGACTCTTCACGCATGATAACTTAAAACGAGATAGAATGTCCCAATGATCGCACTATAAGATTCACTTGTGCAAGATAGCAATTGTTTTTGTCGTAATTATTGTATAATGTAATTATTTGCAAAGATGCATTAAATCATTAATTGCACTACATGGTGCATTGGTAACTATACTTTTTACAAATAACCTACAAAGCTTTCTATTTAAGTTTTCACTCTCCGTAACTATAAAAATGTAATAGTCTATTGGGGCCGACATTTAATAACGAAAAGGTGTGATTCGTGATTCTGAAACACTGACTAATCATGAAAACAGTGAATATAATAATTGCGATCAAATTAAAAGTTACAAACTAAGAAAAGTTAAATCATCGAATTTATCCTATATATATATATATATTTATATCCATAAAGTGAGGTTGTCAAATTCTAGTAAGCTAACATTAAACCATAAGAATCGGCGTTAATCTGCACAGTAATGCTATCGCCTTTGGAGCTTTCTTTTTCCGACTATAACTTTTCTATGATGTTTACTTATCAATAAAGAGAGGGGTGGTATTGCTATCTACGCTGTACTGATTGAACTGATCAGAATGACTTCTTGTTAGTAATCTTGAAGCCGATGAACAGTCCTATGTTTTTATTTGTGGACATCATGAAGTACTTTATAATATTTATGTATATAAGATGCTAAATAGATACTACCCGTGGTATACGAATACAATGTACTAATTACCCTGTAGATAATAATAAGTTATCAGCGTTATATTAGTCGCACCAACCTGACTATTCTACATGTAGATAACCTTAGACGACAGGGTTATACTTACTATATATTGTACATGTATTTTATCATTGTATTGCTTAATTAAACTACATTAGTTATGAAAATATGCTAACTTATTGCACCAAGTAACACCCACCAAGTCATAACCACGCTCATGCCAGAAAAAGTATCTAATAATATTAATAAAAAGACTAACTATAATACATAATAATTTTTTTTTAGTTTGAATAAAATTCAAGTATATTTTAATAAGAAATTGTAGATAACGTTTGTAAAATATAACAAAACTTAGACTATGAGTTGGACTGTTGGACGAATAGTAGAGTGGTATAGTGATCAGGTGATGCTCGTATGACTGGTTTTACCTCAGGCAGATAGCGTCGATCCTGTCTGTAATTTTGGAATGTTGATAATAGTTCAATCGTTCACTGCATATCTTTGCAAGACGTGACTTAACGCAGATACGGCAGTGAATAGATTTGATTACAAAATTGGTAGTTAAAACGATAATTGTGCCATAAACCAAAATTTTAATGGTCAATTCAAATCCAAAGTTTGGAGAAATCTTGACTGAAACAAGATTTCTCCAAGCGATCCACTTGCAGTTGCACAGTTACCTTAATACGTCCCTGACATCGCCTTCGAGTGAGGCACCGGACGTTAATTCCTCATTGTATTGTATTGTATATTGTATTGTATTGTATTGTATTGTAAACACTGGTTTGGCCGTTGATTGGCTAGGCTACGTTACTCTCTATTGTTCGATTAGCTCTACTGTGGCATTCTGCTTAAGACGGATATCAGAAGAGAGGAGATATAATAATTATATCTTATTAGAATTCTACTTGAAGAATTCTACTTCAAGAATTCTACTTTAAGAATTCTACTTTAAGAATTCTACTTTAAGAATACTACTTCAAGAATTCTACTTTTTAGAGCAAATTAGCGAATGCTAGCATATTAGAAAATATAATTTATCCGTGCAAACTGAATAATCAATTCGTGAGGATTTAATGTCCACAAATAATAGAATAGCCACAAATCTTGATGATCACGAAGTAGATTTATATTCGAATCAACAAAATATTAATTTTACTAATGTCATGCTTCCAATTTAAGTTTAGCAAAGTAAGTAAAATATTTTGGGATGAAAGAACAAATGTTGGAACAGGAGGAAAAACACTGTTTTAAGTAAAAGGGATTCATATAAAAATATATAATAGGCCTATTTAAGAGAAGGGAGTGAAAGCAGACCGACTTTAGATGAATTTGAAACTCTGTAAGCTTATTAACATATATGTTATGAAATTGGTTTAATTATGCCTGTTCAGTGTTAATTGAAAATTCACATGACATTGTGTACTCACGCATTATGCATAAGCTGCGATCAGTGTGAAACCATTGTTACTCTTTATCGTTCTACAAACTTTCCCCTAATATTTTACATGCTCTAGTTCAGACTTATGATATGACAATATACTGGATCGATTTTATTCTAAAACCGTCCTATATACTTTTACAACCTCAAAGCGCGTGATTTCAAAACTGGTATTCAACGAGAGCAGGTTTTATTTTCAGTTCAGTTATCATCCTATTTTACTCGTACTAGCACAAGCATGATGCATGCAGTAATATTCACAGTTTATAGAATATTCAGAAATGCTGTGATAGTTATATAAGCTTACAAGTAAAAAAAATTTCCGGACAAGAAGATTTGAGACTAAATGAACCAAAATGAATGAGCCAAACTAAACTAAAAATAAATAAACAAAAATGAACCTAATTAGCCAAACTAAAATGAGTCAAAAAGAAACTACACCTGTGCGCAATATAAATACTGCAAAGTTGATTAAGGCAACTGAAATTCATCTTAGAAGCTAACATTTTCTATCGAAGAAAAGCATTATTTTAGGTGTGGGAAAATTCTCTTTGAATCTAGTTAGTTATCGACCGATGATGTCCTCGTTGATGAGCGAAATGGTAGATTGTATAAGCATTTATGTTAGCCATCAGTCTTCTGCCGTCAGCATAGCATTGAATGGATAGAAAAATTATAAATAAAATGCACGAGCTTCTAAGATAATTTCGAGCCTGCCATGCAGTGGTAGACCTATTTGGTTTGAGTCTTGGCTCGACCCGACGCTGACGGTGCAACCGATGCAACCGAGTGACGAAATAGATATATCTTTCTGATGATTTTTTTGCGAGCAGAACTAATAACACACATAGGCCTACGTGCTCAAATGTGAGCATGTGCGTTGCGCATCCAATTGGCACAATACAGATTCAACCGCAATTTTAACCTCTCCTCAGGAATATGTCATAAATCTATTATGCTATTTAGATTTTTTGCTGCATCATGCCTTTCGAAAAGCTTCTTGTAGTTCATTCAACTCAATAGCTTTATAACATGTAGGCCTACATTCAGTTTTAGATTCTGCACGACTTCAACAATTGTAAGAAAACAAACAACCTTTATCCGCGTTAAATATATCAGATGAATTCTACAGGCTGCATGAACTGGTAACATCATCGATATATCGTTGTTTAATATTATTATAGAAATAGATTTTATGAGTCAACTTTATTGATTGATGAAAGTAACGAATCGTGAATAATATAGGACTTACTCTATCCCAAGTGCACTGATAAATTACAAGTCCAAGGTAAACATTTCAACTCACAAGTCTGCTGTCACACTCACAAATGAGAACCACATCGACCGAGATGTTGATGTAATTACAAAAGCTATCCCTTTTGAGAAATCTCAAATTTAGTCTTAATAGCTAGAAATACGGCTTCTGATACGGTTCCCACCATAAGAGCAGTCTTCGGCAGGTGTTTTCTTAAGCTTCCCGCACTGCACTTATAACATGGCAATAAGTAACATATTTAATTAAGATGCGGTTGTCATTGTGATACATCAATATGTTACTTAACATTTCGTAGTCAATTGATAGATCCGGGAAACTTAAGAAGAAAAATGGCGCTGAAAGACTGTCGAACGCTGTAAACCCAAGATTAAAACTAAGATTAGACTGATGTTATAAGTCATCCTTGACATCCTGAACCATAGATCTGTATATATTAGCTCTAGCTCTATCTAGATAGAAATATAGATAGAGCTAGAGCTAATATATACAGATCTATGTCCTGAACCAGTGTAATTAAGTTAGGTTAAGTTAAAGTCTGTTTCCGTACCACAAAGACACTGTCAGAGACAGACCCGGCTGGGACTCGAAAGGTCATCCAGCCGAAACAATGTCGGCCTCTGCCTAGTCTATGAGTTTTCCGTTGACAGAATCATCTGTATATAGACGATTATTATTGGGCTAAATTCTTAGTCATTGCTAGACCAGAAGGAGTCAAGTGCTAGCATGACCAAGATCAGTCTTATATCACACCACATTTCTATTATAGAACGACCTTGTCTAAAATTGTTGCACGATTTTAATAAGTGCATCGATATCAGGAACAGGAATATTGCATCGAATCATGCTACTGCACTGTTTATATTAGCATGGCTATCATCAAAGAATATTAGGATAATTATGGAAAGCCTTCCCGACAGTCTGGGCCAGTGGGGGGGGGGGGGGGGGGGGGGGGCA
>JAQFZF010003797.1:0-11068 GCA_034695365.1 Enchytraeus norvegicus
TCATTCAGGTAGCTGCTTGCAAAAAATTACTCTATTTGACCTCAGCTTGATTCAGTTATTGCAAAAACAAGAAGGGTACAATTTTTTATGCCTCACAGTGTATATATCTACACATTGATCAATAGCTCCATGGAATATTTAGCTGGAGGCGGCAACTTATGCAACAGTCCGTGCAACGCTGAAGTTATGTCGGTATAGCGCTGGGCTATGCCTCCGATTATATCCATAGGATAACTTAAAACGAGAAAAAGAAAGAAAGAAGAGAGAGAGAATGAGAGAGAGAGGGAGAGAGACAGAGAGAGAGAGAGAGAGAACTAGGAGGAGAGAAAGAGAGAGAGATGGAAAGTAACAACGAACGAGAAGAAAAATATATAAATGTCCTCTGTATGTTACCAAAGAGTGGCAAAGACCTTTAAGAGGAGGACAATAACATTAACTAGTAGGGCCTACGACAAGCGAAAAAAAAAGAACAGAGAAACCATGGCAAGAAAGGAGAACGAAAATATAAAAAGTTACCCTACATTTAACTGCAAGAGCATAAATAATTAATGATACAAAATCTGAAGAGTCATCAAAGAAACGAAAATGAAACAGAAAATAAAACAATTAAAACCGATCGTTGGAATCCTATCATTAACCTCTATGCTGTTTCTTCTAACGAAAGAAAATATATAGAAACGAGAAAATAATAAACGACGAATTTGAAGGAAACAGAAAGAATGAAGATGAACATAATATAGACAACAGTTAGTTTTAGATTCGCAGCAACAACTGCTTTCTGGAACATGTGCAAGCTTAGGCTGTGCTATCCTAGGCTATCCTGGGCAAGAATTAGCTGCAAGAACGTAAATAAGTTAGCGAATGCGTCATGACCTAGGAATCAGACTTTAGGAAGAAGGGATGTAAACTATTTGGAAACTATTTATGAGCTTCTCGTGGCAAATGCAGCACTTGGACTATTTCGGGATTTCAAGCCTAATGAATGCGATATAACACATGTGATGAAAGCTGTTTTTTATTGAATAAGAAATATGTGATTATGTCTATTTTTTTATAGGTCTAAGTAATCAATTTTGTCAGCTTTTAATTTATACCAACGCCTTCATCAGTTTATACTTTGTGCGAATAACTGAGTGAGTGAGTGAACGAATGGATGAAAGAATAAATGGATGAATGAAATAATTAATTAATGAATTAATGAATGGATGAATGAAATAATTAATGAATGAATTAATGAATCAATTAATGAATCAATTAATGAATCAATTAATGAACGAATAATTGAATTAATGAATTAATGAATCAATGAATGAGCGAATAAATGAATGAGCGAATAAATGAATGAATAAACGAATGAATAAAGAATGAATTAATGAATTAATTGAATGATTGATTTATTGATTGATACAGATACGACCTTACAGTAAAGCTCAACAGCAAGGTGTATGTGAAGGAGATATAGTGTTAGGAATAAACGGGATCAGCTCCACAGGACTTACACACTCCACCGCAACAAGTCTTACCGACACAGATAGTTTAGGAGTCACTCTACATCTTCTCAGGTAGGGTTTATAGACAAAAGTAATGAGTTCATCAATCATCTGACGACGATAATTATATTGATATCATGGACTCCTTACAAGTGTTACAAGTAATTATTAAAATGAACTGGGGGGGTGGTCAACTTTTTTCGCGCTCCGCTCGCAGTATTTTCACGATTTCTTCCAATGTTGCAAGCGGAGCGAGAAAACTTTTGGATTTCTACTGTGTCATCGCTCTCGCTGGTTTTTATTCTTCAGATATTATAGGAATGAACAAACTTTTTCGTAAGCCTTAAAATGCAAAATAGAGGGGCCGAGAGTGTTCTGAAATAAATACATATAAAATATATATTTTAAGGCATGAAATATTCAGAATTATTCGGCGACATAGTCTTAATGATCCATTCTATAGTAACAGGTCGCAGGAAGGTATAGTATATCACTATAATCCTATAGAGGCTTGACTCCTATTCTATTGTCTAGCACATTGGTTGTGTGTTTGAGCAGAGGTCCAGGAGGTCACAGGAACGAAACCTACCAGAGCGCTGTAGAAGAGCTAAGTGGAGAGCTAAGGATTCTATCTCATTCTGAAGCGGCTAGGATTCTTGAAGCTACTGGACAAGGCGCAGATAAGGTTAATAGTTTTTTTTCGTATCTTTTAACACGATTAATCATACATGTGCTTTATGATATAACCTCTATGTCTGCTAGCGTAAACACACGATTAACTTTCCATCTTCCAAGCACCGATATGCACCCGTGCCCATGGGTGCCGGGGATAATTCGTCGTCGATTCAGGGAATCGTTCCCAGGCCACTAGCCATTACAGGCTTCTGAGGCCAACACTTTAACCGTTTCTCCATCATGAGTCCCCGTCGGCTAGTGGCTCACAATCGGGACCGATTATGATATCATCCACCGATGAGGAAACAGACGTTAATCAATCAATTAATAAAATCAATCGTCGTAATAGGACTAGTAGCATATACTGGCTGGTGCTTATATGTTACATCTAGATTTGGCCCTTATGCCGTCGTCAGATGATAAAACGGACAAATCGATTTGATCAATCATTTTTAATTTGCTTTGAATTATTTGGCTTACACTTTGCTCCGCAAGCAACTTTCAATAATAGAATCTATTCCTAATAGACTATATTCATTCAGAATATTTGCTATTATATCATTTCTTAAATTTAATTAAAGTTTTCTTCATATAACCCACCGATGACAAACTATCTAACTTTTGTTGATATTTCAGATATTTTATGCAGCCAGTTTAGAACCGGACAGCCCCCCAGATAGCCCCCTCTCAATCAGCAGTAGCTCCACCCCCTTCAAACTTCAGCTGCCCCCCAGTGGCGGGCTGAAACAGATGCGAAATTTTCGTCAACAACAGTCACGAGATTCTACGTCATCATCGCCTATTATCGTCACTTCCAGCCCCACCCCCCCTGCCATGACTCAGCAATATGGACAGCTTAATCTAAAGAGGGATTTACACAGCTTGGGAAATCCCGCTGGGCAAGACCCAGGTTTCTATTCTCGTCAGGAGCAGACTTTCCAGGAAGGAGACACAACCAGGAAAGTTACTGAAGAAGTCAGCAAGGATAAGTAAGTGAGGATTTCTTAAGAGCTCAGATTCTAACTGTCGCCAAGATAAATCACTAGACGTACACGTAATATGTATGCATCTACCTTATAAAAGCGCAGTGGCGTGTGTAACGTTTCTGGGACAGTCTCTGGGACAACTGACTCTGGGACAGACTCTGGGACAGTCTCTGGGACAACTGGGACAGCTGGGACAACTGGGACAGTCTCTGGGACAACTGACTCTGGGACAACTGACTCTGGGACAACTGACTCTGGGACAACTGACTCTGGGACAACTGACTGGGACAACTGACTGGGACAACTGGGACAACGGACAGTGACTGGGACAACAATTGGTATATTGTAATGCATAATTTTTGTAATTGGCATAATATTATTATCTGTCTGGGTTACTGTCCTGTGTATGGGTCATTGTCCGTCTTGTAGTGGGGCTGGCTGGATTGAATAGTGGAGTGGGCCGGGGCGAAGCCCACCCCAAAATAAAAAGCACAATTTAGGAATTGTTCTGTAGAAAGCCTTTATCAATGACCTTTTCACTAGTTGACAAGTATTTGTCCGAAAAATTATTGTCAACATTAAATAATTGCTCTTGGTTTGTCCAGCTTGGAGTTTACTGTTTGTTAAAATAATTATTTAGTGTCTTTTAGTGTACGACGATGTTCGTGACATCTATCACTTTTCGGTGAGGATCCGGACGTTATTTCCCCCTTGATTGATTGATTATTCTGTTGAATAGATTTGGAGGAACAACGGTGACCCGAGTCGTCAAACAAGAAGTTTCTAACCGGCAGATTCCAGTCAACGAGAGAGTCATCTTTGACCAGCCCTCATTCTCCATAATGGCCGGACCTCAGAGATACGGGCGCCTCTCCGGTGGCGATGATGCTGGAGATGACTGGAAGCAGGGAGGCTATCAACCGGTAAAAGTTCAAACGTACAACGCGGCCCCAATGGGTGGTCAACAGACTTATGATTTCACAACGATGATTCAGGAATTGGAAAACAGTGCTCCTCCTCCAACAGCATGGCAAGAAAGTACTGGCACAAATAAAGGAGGATCTCAGAAATGGAACACAACAACTTCGTGGAATGTTGGAGGAGATTCTAGTTCAACAGATAAACAAGGGTGGAATGGGGTAGGTGGGAGTTCTACAAGACCCGGGGCACAGATTCAAATTCAGTTTCAGCCAGATTCTGGTGTTAGTTATGGAACACAGTACGGAGGAGGCGGACGACAGAATCAGTCTGCTTCATCGTACTATCAGTCCAATGACTCCCAGTATCCTTTCTCTTCCGGTAGCTCTGCGCCTGCTGGCAAGCCTTCCACACCTGTGATCCAGGTCTATTCGTCCAATGATGACAGGCCACACGTTCAACTGCAGACAAATTCTCGAGCACCTCAGGTGGTTGAGGAGCATCCCTACATGACAGAGGAATACATAACGACGTCCACAAAGCGATACCAGACAGAAGAAGAAGGTCCTGTAACAGTAAAGTCATGGTCCTCGAGTGGACCAGCAGGCGTTCAACAATCTAAGGCTCCAGTCAGACTAAGTAATTATTATAATCACGATTGTACCTATGCAACTGTCTGTTTACCATTGTTTAGTTTGAATGACACGCACCAGATTGATTTGAACACATTGTTTTTGATCATTTTTCACTTCACACAAATTAATTTATGTAATACATGCATTTTATTGCGGATCAATATAAATGATGTCGTCGGCAGATGATGAATTGGACGTTAAAGTCGGGCCAGACTTGGTCCGCGAGTTAAGGTGGAGTCTTTGAAGTCTAACGTGTCTAGCTAGATGATTTCATGGTTTATTGAGAGCATGTAGGCTACTTACTTGTATGATGTACACCGTACAGTATATGTCTACGATTTATAAATAAGGCAGGGTGTATAATTGTTTTGAAGCGCTTCTTTCACATTGTTAAGATATACGGTACAAAGCTGCTCGATTGATTTACTGATAAAATAAATCGCTTTATTTACTATGTAACACAGGCAACAATCAATGGAATGATAGCAACAATGGCGAAGTGCTATCTAGAAACGAAAGTGGCTCATTAACGAGGAGCACATCAGTCCAAGGCGCAAAATCATACAATCAAGAACCTGTCCAGGTGGGACGACAAATCAGTCAACAAGCGACATCTTACGGAGATAACAAACTATCTTCAAATCCTTCCTGGAAGCCTCAATCACCCGTATCAGCTGGAGTAAGAGGCCAGCCAGGGCATCCTCTTCAGAGCCAAAGATCACAGCCGGGAGGATATGACTTGCAGGGTGGTGCCCAGCAAGATGAATACTCACAGAACAATGGAGGTTTTGGCACGAATCAAAGAGCAGTACCAGCAGGCCCTGGAGGTTATTCCCAACAACCTTCGTATCAGAAGCAGCAGAGTCAGCCATATGGTTCTGGGCCCCAGAAGTACGGCCAGCAGGACTACCAGACTGAGCCCCAAGATGATTATCAGCAAGGTGGTCCACAATCATATCAACAAGGTGGTCCACAATCGTACCAACAAGGTGGTCCGCAGGGGTATCAACAAGGTGGTCCGCAGGGGTACCAACAGGGTGGTCCACAATCGTACCAACAAGGTGGTCCGCAGGGGTATCAACAAGGTGGTCCGCAAGGATATCAAGGACAACAAAGTCCTCAAAGCTTCCAACAAGGCGGTACGCAAGGATTTCAACAAGGGGGACCTCAGAATTACCAAGGGTACCAACAAGGCGGCCCATCCAATTATCAAGGGTACCAGCCGGAAGGTTCACAAGGTTATCAACAAGGCGGTAATCAGCAGTGGGGCCCACAAGGGTACCAACAACACCCCGGTGGTCCCCAGGGTGGGTACCAGCAGGGCAATGATCAGTATGGGGACTATTGTGGGGGCGGACCCCAAGGAAGATATCAGGCTCCACCCCCACCGCCCATGGCCCCTCCTCCGCCTGCGCCCTCAAATAGTAAGTCACTGTGGTAATATTGTGCTAACTAAAGGGCTAAAGCCAAATCTAACATCAGTTTCGCTGCCGGGAGGCTACGTATCAGTGCTGGGATCCGAGCCGAGAACCTATGGAACACGATCCAATGATGCGATTCAACCCGAGACGCTTAACCAATTGCGCCATTCAGCTTAGTCCAAGAAGTTGAAATAAAAACGAATATGTTGTTCAAGACGTCCATTCTCCATTGTTCTCCTAATTTATTTAAGTTGTCACTGATCAGGAGCGGCTCCAGTCTTAAAGATAGGAGGGGGGGGGGGTCAGATGAAATCAGAGGGGGGGGGGGGGGTGGAGGGTTAACCCCCCTGGCCCGGGCCTATTAAGAACCACCACTGTGGCTTGCAGTACCATTAGAGGCGAAATACTGCAACTCTTCCCAGGACTTCTTTATTAGTAATTATTTCCCGTCTCTGACACTGTCATTGGATACGAAACAGACGTTAAACTGAACTATACAGCTTTGGCTTTAGGACAGGTGATGAACATGACAATGCATTATGACAGTGTTTCTCAAACTGTGAGTCGCGATCCACAGATGGGGCGCTGACTCCTTTCAAGTGCGTCGCCGAGGTCTTAAAAAGATAATTTTTACAAGATAAACTTAATTATTTTAGTACAAGCAAGGATCAACTCCTATTTTCGTATGCCTATGAAGATTTACACTTTTCACGTAAGGCCTACTTCTGATTTTGTGTGACTTACAAAGTTTCACATTTATGATTTAGAAAACACTAATAGCCTATAGATCCATGTTAAATATTTAGTGGGTCTCGACTAATCTTTTATATTTTTACTGGGTCGCGATTCCGTATAGTTTGAGAAACGCTGCATTATTATATGCAGTTTATATGTTGAGGTGTGTCATTACAAGTCAGTTAATGTTCTGTAGAGTAGCATGTGTCCAACATCGTATTATAAAGGTAGGCTTACAGATACCACTGAGTCCATACTGACTCCTAGTGCGAAGCTGATTCCGGTTTAAAGCGCCTTCAGCACACCGTTGACAATTGTCATTAATCTAGCGGCATGGTGGCCAGCCCCACTTTCGATCCAATACGAACATACGCCCAGATCCATGTTTATCTTCGCAATCAGTGGGTTACTTCTGAAGCAGTCACCCACTAGTATAGATACTACTTACTTCCAATTAAACGCCGCACAAAATGATAGAGGGCTTCAGTGGTCAGTTGCATATCCGGGATCTTAAACTGTGATTGACTCTTCTGGGAATCAAAACCTGGACCTTCGGTGGAAAAACTGATCGATCATCTTTACACTACTACTGAGCCACAGAGACATGATTTTATACAATACAATACAATCTGGTTCAACGTCCGTTTGATCATCTGACGACAATATGTTGACAATTAATTCTTCATGAATAATCTTTAAGGCAATGACAACCCAGTAAGCCCCATATTTTTTCAGGTCGCTAATGTGCTATTGTTGCAATTTGTAGAGAACCCATACGGGCCCCAGGCGGAACCTCAAAGGGTTCAGGTCGCTAAGGTAGTTGCCCATTCTGTTCTGGCTCCAGAGAACAGTCGCTCTAAGGGTCAGCAGATGTTCTTGAGGAGGCTGGCTCAGTCAGAGCAGTGGTCAACTGGGCCTGGTGGTGACCCCTCAGAGCAAACAGGGGGCTTCGATGCAGGATATGCTCCCGCTGGGTAAATTTAACGTTTATTATTATTAATTTAATATAAATATCACATTTTTTCCTTATTAGTATTGCCGGTACTTTAGTATAGTATTAGTATTGCCGGTACTTTAGTATAGTATTAGTATTGCCGGTACTTTAGTATAATATTAGGCCTACTACTTGCCTACTATATTTTATCTATATTTTTTATTTAAAGTAATAACATCTGTTTTATCATATTTTTAGCCCAGGGTTGTTTACCACCCGCGGGGCATATTAATTAATAATTAATAATGATAAATAATAATAAAGGATTAACGTCCGTTTCCTTAACTAGGGATGGCAGGGATGTTAATGCCATTGCTTACAATGGCACCTTTTTCACTATAGCCTATACCCAAAATGTGAGATCGAATATTTATCATTTTTACATTCGAAAGGAAATTTGGTTCGAACTCTCTTTTTATTGTCAAATACGCACACTGGACATCCAAACGTTCTCGGTTCGGATTCCAAGGCTCATTTGTCAATTATGCAGCATCTCGGACGCCAAACTTAAATTCGGGGTTAACCTCTTATAGTAATTATATAATTATTGTTGTACGATACTTATTTATGCTAGCGCAATATTAGGATTTGAAAAAAGACTGCAGACTACTCAGGCTCAGCCATGCACTGTAGCGTCGGTGTCAGTAGGCCAACTGATGTAAGATAATATTTATAATGATTTCAATATAATATCACATGCGACATACGAACAAGTTTACAGAGAATTATGCAAATCAATGGTCACACTACTTTAATTGTACTTTTATAATAGACATTTATGTATTGCACACTCAGGAACTCCTGGAACAGCCCCAGCCCGTCAGGCTATGAGTCACATTCGCCCCGCCCGCAGCCCAGACAGGGCGGCCTAGGGTCGGTGCTAAACAGTGAGGACATGAGTGGAGGGGGCGGTAGAGGGGGGCAACTTTTCGCTAAGAAAAAAGAGAGGGCAGACCGGTGGGCCGCAGCCGATGATCAGAGACAAGGTAAATAACAGCCAATAAATCAATAAATCAATCATACAATAGGTCAGTCAGTCAGTCAGTCAATAAATCAGTCAGTGAGTTCGTAAGTCATTCAATCAGGCAGTCAGCCAGTCAATCAGTAAGTCAGCCAATCAGTTAGTCAATAAATCAGTTATACAATCCTTCAGTCAATTAGTCAGTCAGTCAGTCAGTCAAATCAGTCAGTCAGTCAGTTAGTCAATCAGTCAGTCAGTCAATCAATAAATAAATCACTCATCATTCTGTCATACAGTCAACCAATCAATTAATCAATCAATTAATCAATCATACAATCCGTCAGTCAATCAGTCAATCTGCCAATCAGTCATACAATCGGTCAGTCAGTCAGTCAGGCAATCAATCAATCAATAATAAATCAGTCATACAATCGGTCAGTCAATCTGGCAGACAGTCAGTCAGTCAATCAGTCATGAACAGTCAATCAATAAATCAGTCATGCTATCGGTTAATTAGTCAGAGTCAGTCATGAACAATAAATTTTGATAAACATATAAATAAATAAATGAATTATCTTAATCAGGCACTCAATCAATCAATAATGCATTATTATAATTATTTAAAAAATGATAATAGGCATAATTATTAAAGAAATTGTGATTATTTCATTAACTGATAATTACTTGATTGTGTGATTTTGGAATTTACAAATTCATCAATTTTATGGTTAGAAATGTCATAATCTAACCATAAAATTGATGAATTTGTAAATTTCAAAATCACACAATCAAGCAATCATCAGTTAATGAAATAATCACAATTTTTTAAATAATTATGCCTATTATCGTATTCTAAATAATTATGATAATGCATTATTGATTGATTGAGTGACTGATTAAGATAATTCAATTATTTATTTATATGTTTAAGAAAATTTATTGTATATATATTGATTACATAATCAATAATTTGCACAATTATTGATTTGACAGGAGCTGGTCGTGGCAGAGTTGTAGTGGGTACAGCTGTACCTCAACAACAACAACAGCAGCAGCAGCAACAGTCGTACAGCAGCGGCTATCAACCAATCAAAATGAATGTTGCATCTGTCAACAACTACGCGGCACCGCCCACAAATCAATATGGCGGCCCTTCGAATCAGAAATACGCATTTACTGATTTGTAAATAGAAATAAAATTTCATGTTGTAAAGATTAGTAGCAGAAGTATGTCGATTTGTTGTACATATTGTGCTCGTACTTATATATATAATAAGTCATTGATGTAGCTAACCGTTAAGACGCGAAACTGCCGTCAAATTCGGCTTCAGTTTTAATAGCATAAAATAAATAAATACTGTGTGGAACAGACGAATCAATATTTTCAAGTTATTGTAACTTAATAGTGATTTAGGGCTTACTAGAAAACTACGTACTGGATATAATTATTATGTACGCAGATAGTTTTGTTAAAATATACAAATGAGACGAACTGCTTATTATGTCTGTTAGCCTACCATGGATACTGTTTAAGTCGATACTACTATACAATTTTGTTGCTAACAAGCAAGAGTGAAAAAGCCTCGCAATAATGCAGTCGTGTATCTGCTATAGTTACTGCTCAAAATCTAAGATTCACTAATTTCGTTATGTAAATTTATTTGATTGTTCTAATTATGTCAATTATTAGTATTTATTTTGTCCTATGATATTGGAAGATCGTAAATCATCCACAAACTTAACAACAAGATTCTGAAGATGTGGAAGATGCTGAACGAACTTTCGACATGAAAATTCTGGATCTCCGATATATAGGCCTAGATGATCCAAGAATTTAACTAATACTTAATTCTTATTTTCTATTTTGATTTATTACAATTTATACATTCTCTGTTTTGACTTGTCTTGTTCAATGTTCGAATAATAGTAATAATAATTAATAAATAATCGACTAATTCCACCTAATATCCTAATCGACTTATTCAACAGAATCATAAGAGACCCGGATGATATCGAGGCCTGGAAATCACTGCTGACCATGGGGGAAGATATCCTTCTTGCTCCAAACAGAACTGGAAAGAGACATAACCTGGCGACCATAATTCGTAAACGGTTGGACGGTGATCTGGGGCATGACAGGGGTAAACATGGAAATGCAAAGTTCTCGAAGAGACGTACACTGGATGAATCTCTGGGATCCCTAGTTACAGCTAAGATTGAAGACGGGAACCTTCGAGCAGCTGTTCGGATACT
>JAQFZF010003798.1:0-11068 GCA_034695365.1 Enchytraeus norvegicus
ATATTTTTAAACAAAAATCTGGCCCCCCAGAAATTTGCTCAGCCCCCCCCCCCCCAGTCTGTTGGACCTGGCGCCGGCCCTGCTGTAATGATAATCTAGAGTGGACTAATGAAAAGTACAGCTTCATTCTACCCGAATCAGGTAAATAGGCACGCCGACTCTACATCATTCCTTTGATACTGTTCAATTTACAGGGTGGGGCAAAAAAATACAATCCCGTAGCGAAATCCCAATAGCAGATTTCTGGAGGAGGTTATTTGACATCCACCCTGCAAATTTGGTCCAAAAATATTTCTAAATGACAAAATTACAGAGTTTCTACGAAAAAATCGAAAAAAGCAAATGAACAAGGCTTATTTAACAGGAATTCTTACTTTTTAATTAAATTGTGGCTCTGAAGAGGTCCGTTTATTGCTGCTGCATATTCTAGTTGGGTAGATGTTCGAAGCGAACACTATCTATTCGAATGAAGACCTGTAATGTCTTCGAAATGCCAGTACAGCCAAGTCTTGAGTTCAGCCTTGTTGGTTGGTTTTGGAGTAGGCCTAAATACATTCTACCTCTCAAGCATAGCGCCCTAGACGAGATGTTTGAAGTCAGGTGAGTTTGGTGGTCACTCTTCATTCTTCACGAACTCCGGATAATGCTGCTCGATTCATTCTTGCGCCACCGCTATTTGAATAAGCCTTGTTAATTTGCTATTTCGATTTTTTTGTAGAAACTCTAACTTTTTTATTTATAAATATTTTTCGACCAAATTAACAGGGTAGGCCTATATGTCAAAAAACCTCCTCTAGAAGTCTGTTAAATATAGTTAAATATCTCGAGTTTTCGAGTTTATTGAGATTTCGTTAGGGGATTGTTTTTTTGTCCCACCCTGTAGATATCAAGAAATTCACATGCTCCGTAAAGTTTGAATGTTCATCAATATAAATGCGGAGAAATTGTACACAATTCACTCTATTTAACCTAATACCACCCATGTGTATTCCATAAGTAGGAATACCACTACACATTAAAACTTGATCCTCTTTTGATGGATGGAATAGAATAAAACACGTTTCATCATAATTAACGCTTAGAGCATATGATCTAAACCAAGAACTTAGCCGGAGTAGGGCTTAGAGTGGGGCCATTCCCAGTCTCGATGAGTGTGTCCCCTATTTTGTTAATTAGTGAACAAATAAGCATGGTTCTCCCATCGATGTTAAATTTGTGAGATATTAAGCCTAAATGCCGCATCTTCTGCCTATTTGACCAGTCTGATTAATTTTAATCTAGTCCCATCTCGAATTTTCGTGGATTTTTGTTTTGCGCAGTAGGTCATGCATGATTTGATTCCCGGTCAAATAAGAGAGTAACATCTTGGATGTAGACTCCATAAAGGTTTACCAAGCCGTACATCCTTCGTGGGTCGGTCAATTGGAGAAACGTAGGAGGCGACTATTTCAGAAGATTGCGAAGGTTACACACGGCTCATGCTTACATGTAGGCCTATGCTCTTATGTTGCAGACCTATTGACGGGGAGGTTGACAATCATGTATCAAGATTAATAACAAGTATTGTAACCTGTGCACTGAATGCTCTTAGAAACGAGATGAGTTCCGCACTATAAGTCAGTATTGACTCGGTGCAGGCTACTTTGACCTTCTATAGGGTTTAATTGTAATTTACAATCTATATTTCATCAGATCTACTGGGTATATGCCATACACAGACAGAAGCGACTGGTGGCTAGGACGAGTTTCAGCAAATATCTCAGCATTCCAGACAACTATCTTATCCAATTACAACTACTGGATGAAGGTACCGATAATCTTTAGTATAAAGCTGCTATCCAGTCACGGCATAACGTTTCTGGGACAATTTCTGGGACAACACGACCCGTAGCCCATTGTAGGCCTGCGTGACAGGCTTATAATGAGATGGTCCGTGTATCGCAGACCTTGACTAATTGTAGGATAATAATTAGGCCTATTGTTTGTCTTCTGGTTCTGGGTCACTGACTATGTGAGTTATTGACTGGCCTGTAGGGCATGTAGGCCTATAGGTCTTTTTTAATGGCTATTCATATAATGGATATAACTTATATTACAATTAGGCCTATCTACTATAAAATTGTACAGCACACGTAGACTCTTTGTATATTGAGATCCCGATATACAAACCTATTCGATAGCAAGCTTACCTGATAGCTTCATTTACAAGCAGGGAATAACGGGGTGAGTCTCAGCCGGGTCCGTCTCTGACAGTAGCCTATACTTGTATAAGGGAAACAGACGCTAAACTTAGGCTCACCTTTACAGCATAACTGTTACAGATCGTACTGTTGGTTGTGATGAGTTGATACGCCTGGTGGAGCAGAGGAGATCACATGAAGGCATTAGTGTTGAGTTCCACAAGAACCCGGCGATCAATTACATGCTGGGCGCTGATAGCGGTTTTTTAGAGAAACTGGGTAGACTGCAGGCCATAGACACGTATGAGGAGAAATACCTCCTTACATACACCCTGCATGACGGTAAGTAGGCCTAACAGGCTATTCTGATAAAGGGACTCTGAGAATTTGTTAAGAGCACGATCTCTCTCTCTCTCTCTCTCTCTATCTCACTTTCTCTACCTCTCTCTCTTTCTCTTATCTCTCTCAGTGCACTGCCCAACGGCAGGTCCATGGCATACCACAACTGTAGAGTTTGTAGCCTATGCCATGTTTCTAGGCTATGTTTTTAGGCTATGTTTTTTTTTCTGAGTGATCTCCTTATAACTAGTGACTTCGTTAGTCGGCTTCTTCGAAACACGTGCAGCATTCGGTTGGTCAATAGTAATGTTTACCGGATCTAACACGGCGAATATTCCTAAAACTTTTTGCTGTTGCATAGTCCGCTTGAGACGTCGCTGACATGTCAATTTTTCTTTAGTGAACAAGATCTATTATCCCATCAAATATGGGCCTACTATGTGCCTATGATGTATTCGTCAGCTGATGAAACGGACTGTGAATAAGTATAGTATGTATGCCTAATTATTCCAGGATTCATACACTGCCACACTATACCAATACCCGTGTACCTGGGAGTGACAGTAGATGTGTATGTGGGGTTTCATCACGCTTCTGATACAGCCTTCAACCAATGGTGTGCCAGTATAACAGAGATGCTGCTGGGGGCTGGCGACAAGGCTGATATACTTACATGCAATGGTAGGCTCTATTAAGAATGTAATAATTTAGACCCTTTCTCTTTCTCTCTTTCTCTTTCTCTCTCTCTCTCTCTCTCAGTCAATAACAACGGCAGGTCCATGGCATATAACTGCAGAGTTTGTAATACTAGAGGTGTGCGGGAATGGACTTTTGCACTCCCATTCCCTCCAATTCCCATCTACTCATTCCCATTCCCGTCCCATTCCCATGCATTTTTGAAGACACATTCCCATTCCCTCCCATTCCCATCCAGTCATTCCCATTTCCATCCCCGCGACGAAAATTATACCGGCCGACATGTTGATAAAAAAATACACGTGCAATTGAAATTTTGCCAGAACATATCGTGTGATGTATTATGGAGTATTGAGTTGCTAGTACTTAATTTTTATCATGCATAGAGTTCATATGATAGAATTTTATTATTACGGCTTAAATTTTGCATTAAGATTCTTGTTCCCATTTATTAGAAATTAGATATGAAATTCAATCACAAAATCCATTTTATTCATTCCGGTCCATTAAGTCCTGACATAAGCAACTCTATTGGCTATATATAGTAAATCATTACCAGAATCATGTAGCCTGCATGAAAGTTCCTGCAAGGTGTGAATGTTTCAGTTGTAAACATACACTTGTTATGAAACAAAAGGTTTCCTTGACAGTTCAGAACAAAGTGAGTACACTGATTACATGTATCTAGATCATAGATATGTATAATATTGCTCTGGTTCTTTCAACAAAGAAAGAACAAGAGCAATATTATACATATCTATGATCTAGATCAGTGGCAGATTTAGGTTTTTCCGCACGGAGGGGCGAAGGGAATTTCAAGGGGGCGCCCTGATTCCAAAACGAAAAAAATTATCTGCGCGAAGCGCGCATTTTTTTACATTCTTTGCATTCACCATTTTTTATATTCTAGGAAGAGTGTGCTCACATTTTTTCATGCTTAATTCTAGATTCTAGAAGGCCAGATAAACTACTACTGAGTTAACAAGGCCTTTAGAAGCTGTGAAACTGAGCATTCATTGACACCGGTTTCAGTCTGATGACAATGTAATGTGCCAAATTCAGACAATAATAAACTAATTTTAGAGTATATTAACCTGTTTTTATTGTATCGCATTCAATATTCTCTCATTTTTTCAGAATTATTGTGAAAAACTATCAAAATAATATTTTCATGGGAATGCAATGGGAATTTAATAATTTTACCATTCCCGTTCCCATCAGAGTCATTCCCATTCCCATGAAGTTCCCATGCTTTCAGAGGACGTCATTCCCATGGGATTCCCATTCCTACGGGAATTCCCATTCCCATGCACACCTCTAGTTTGTATGTCATAATTCTTGAAGATAATTTTGATTTTTAATGTCGTGGGTCTCCTAATGCCCTTCCTATAGTCAATATTTGAGGCTTGGCTGATACTTAGGTCAACCATATGAACTTGAGAGAACCTATAGAGCCCAGAACAAGTGTGGTTCGAATCACCGGGCCCAACCGTCACTGATGCAGCCGTTATACCCCGAACCTTACGTTAACTTCGGCTCTCTCTAGGCCTATACTTAGCCTTTTGAATAAATGCCCCATCTAGCACATTGTAATCTAGTCCTGAAAGTTATAATATTATGATCGGCTTGGATGATGCTTTACAGAAATCATCATGTTTCTAACGCCGCCAAGTAGCGGAGACTATGACTACGTCCATCACCTTGTAGCCAACGGTCAGAAATCTGTCAATTCTCTCTCCCGTCCCCCACCACAAGCGTCAAAGAAACGTCAGTCCCCTTCAACATTCTCCAATCAACAGACACACGTCAGCGCAGTGATGCAGTCACATGATGGGGAGACGATTGTAAAGTTTCTATTACCGGATATACCCGATGTAAAACAGTCCGATCTAGCTTTGATGAAAGAAACACCAAGTCGATTTAAAAAATCGAGGAAAGGTATTGAACAGCCTCGTAAATCCTCTGATGGAAAGCACAATGCAACAGAAGAAAGGAATGGCAAATTACTTGAAATCAGTCTACTAGATCTGCCAATAGAGGAAGGGAATGGGAACACAAAGCTGTCACCAACAGAAGATGGCTATTGTTTTATTTCAAGATCAGAACAAAATATTTCAAATCGTACAAGTGGTGCTTCGATTAGCAATCTACCAAATATGAGAGACGTGATGGACCAGCGTCAAAAACTAAAGAGCACGCCTTCAGCTGGGCAATTGTGGTTGGACAAAATAAAAAACGAATCGCAGTCATTTTCCACAAAGGAGGCCCTGAAACGTGAACCTCAAAAAGAAAAACCAACTGTCAAGAATAAGCCACCACGAAAGATAACTCTAGGCAGTTCATCGGAGTTACAAAAAGATAGATCACCAGATTTGCCTCCAGTGAGAACACCCGGTGGAAGCAATGCTCCACAAGTAGGCATGTCAGGAAACTTGAGAAATATGCGAAGATGTCCAGCAACTCCTGCACAAGAATCATTGCCAGGTTACAAGATTGTACCTGAAAAACCATCAGAAGGGAAACCTATGTCGAGGCTGTTATTAGAAAATTATCGGTTTGATTATGCATATGCTCAGGGTCATGATAAATTGGCCGAGCAAATTTCGCTGCCAAATCAGAGAAATCAGAACACATCTGCAGATAAAACTAGACTTCTCGAGTCCAACGACATAAAACCAGTTATAATAAAGCCGCAGGAATCAAATTCAAACCTAAAACATATTGCAATAAACTCACAAGAAACGCATATCAACTACCTAGGAGCCAGTTCAGATATAAAACAATACAGCTCTGCTACGGATATACCAGTCAGTATTGATTACAACGCATTGGGTATGTCAGATATAGAGCACTGTTTAAAACTGCTTAATCTGGGCGCATACAGCGACATCTTTAGAGAGCATCAGATAGATGGAGACATGCTGATGGATCAGATTGATGATCTACATTCTCTAGGAATGTCGGGCATCGATGCCAAGAAATTACATAAATTTGTAGTCAGCGGTTGGAGACCAAAGCCATAACCTATTCAAGAATTATAACAAATCGAAAGCTATAACATAATTCGGGCAGAAGTAAATTAATGCTATCGTAATAAAAGAAGCCACATAGCGACAAACTGGATATTTAGAACAAAATTACATATTTTATACAAAGACACAAAATATAATCTATGGTGTTTTCAATACAAATTTTCTCTATCTTGTGTACTGCCACAAGGCAGGTCCAGGGCACATATTCCAATCCACAGTCTGCTATCACCGATGAACCATGCCTATGGCCGTGATTTTACCACGCCTAAAATGGAGCCCTCCGCTTGAAAAGAATCTGGCTGTGGAGGTGATTTCTCATTGCCATCCTAAGTTTCTGTTTTAGTCGGATCTTATGAAACACGTGCAGTTCATGTTTGGTCTATTCTGATGTATCTCTCATGGAAAGTTACAAAATGACTCGGGTTATCAATAATTTTATCTTAAGCACAGAATGGGGACGCTAACCTTATAGCACATTGGTTGAATGTCAGACTCGAGTTTCAGTGGTTCACAGTACGAATCTCAGGGCTCTCCCGTCACTGATGTAACCATTAGCAGCGAAATTAGACGTTAAATTCGGCTGTAGCCATTTTCAGACTCATCCAGTGTTTAATCTAGGCATGTTTACGGGGGAATTTTCAATCGTAATTTTGCTCTCACTTTATTTCATAAAGCACAATACACTATGGTTTTAAAGTCAGTTTCATCATCTTATGATGATATCTGGGATGTCAAAAGGGAAATCTCATTAGATGAGATAAACATATAGCGTCCAAGTTTGTTTGTGACAAATCCATAAAATTATATTTTAATGTGCAAATAGGTTTCACCAATTCAAATTCCCCTCCAAAGACAAGGAATTAAGATTAAACACTGGACTAATCATTAGCACCTACATCAATGTAGCAGCTGAACGATAGACGTTCCTTTTTGAATCTGTCTAGAAGGTGGTAGCATTCAAAATAAAGCAGATGTAAAGTCGATAAAGAAAAACGTGCACATAAAATATATTGACTAATTGATAAAGAATATTTCTTCTAATAACTTATTTTCTTCAGCTACCATCTTATTACGACTGAGAGCACTATTAGACGATACAACTCTGCTGTTTGCAGTCACATGTGCACTTACTGCAGTTCTTCTGCTAGGATTAAATTTGGCAGTTTGAGACTTAGTATTGCGTGATTTCACTGATGAATTCCTATATTGATATCCATGCATATTACTGGATTTATCAATTACTCTGTTGTCACATTTAGATCTAATATTAATACTTGCAAGTGTTTTTCCCACTTTACTATCTGGCCTAGTTGGTATACCACTACAATTAACAGCATCATCCTTGATAAATTCAGTGCCGGTATTGTTTTCTCGCTGTGCTCTAATAACATCGTTTGTTGATGATAGGAGTCCACCCATTGAAACATTGCTAGAGCTCTGTTTAATTCTGACGTCCCTGACATCATCATTGGATAAGGAAACGAACGTTAAACCTTTATTATTATTAATTCCAGATTTAGGATGTTTCTCTAGTCCAGAATCTAACAAACAATTGTCCACATTTTCTCTGTCAAGCAATAGATTTAACAAGTCCGTAGAAATCTCCTCAGAATAGTTAAACTTAGATGACAAGCTACTGTTGGCTCTCAGATTGCGATTTGTTCTGACTCTACTCACAGGATCAACTTGTTTATTATTACACTGACGAGTTACTGACACTTTGCCAGCAGTTGACTTCTCACTCTCATGCAGTGAAGAATTTCTAGCAAATGGGAAGTTATTCTGCTGCTGCAAACTTCCAGCAATTTCCAGATTAGGCTCAAACTTATAGTAAAGATTTTCAAGAAGATTCTCTGAACCATGACACTGCATCATCTTAGATACAGGCACAACAGTGTTTGTGAGACTTGGAACAGATTTGGAGGCGTGTATGATTCCTGGGTTGCATGGAACTTGGAATAAACTGTTAACATATGAAGGATTTTCATCCCAATTCGTCGGCTGCATATAATCATGCTGAAGATATTGAGCAGCAGAAAATGTGAGATGGAGAACTGATTCTGCGGTGTATATATTAGGTTCAGAACTTGCCACTCTTGATGAAATTATGGGAGTGGTGTTGATATAGGTACACAGTCCACTGGATTGTCCTTGGCTGGGATACTGTGGTACTGATCTGTGCCCATTGTATCCATTCAACACGGCAGTATCCTTCAAAGGATGGAATATGTTATTCATATCAGGAGAATTTTGTGCAAATCCAGTTTGACTCCTTAGTTCAACATAACTGTGTTTAACCACATTGTTATTTGCAGAAAACTGTTCAATCATTGTTTCAGCTAATCCACCACAAACATTTGAACTAGTTTTAGTTCTGAATAGACCTTCTGCTCCAGTATTCGTATCTAAAGCCTTGTATTCTAATGGGTTAATGATCAATGAAGAATGCATACTATCATTTAAAAGAGAGGCAGTGAGGGCTGATATCGTTTCCATATTTCCTGGAACTGTAACAGGAACCATTTCCGATGAAGGTGAGTTAATTTTCAACGACGTAGGTAAAGGAATGTCGTCAGTTGAACAACTTTGATCCAATGGTCTATTATATGGTCTATTACATGGTCTGTCAGATGGTGAAAACAACACTCCACTAAAGGCAGCAGATGAAGGAATGTCATAAGTTGAACAACTTTGATCCGATAGTCTATTAGATGGTCTATTATATGGTCTATCAGATGGTGAAAACGACACTCCACTAAAAGCAGCAGATGGAGGAATGTCGTAAGTTGAGCTACTTTTATCAGATGGTCTATGGGCTGATTGTGAGTTTGAAACAGGAAAAGTGTTACTCAAAATTGAATGGCTACTCTTACTTAACACTATATTGCAGCTGGAACTATCTTTGCTTGCATGCATATCATTTAGATATGATGTAGGCTTTGGGAAAGTAGTACGTGATAATGGAACTATTTCTACTGTATCAAGAAAAGCTGTTGTACATCTTGCACTATTTTCTATCATACACCATTTAGATTTCGCTGGAATTACTGATGTACCAGTATCGTCTGATAATTGATTACTGTTTATTACAGTCGATGAAAGCATATTACTTAGTATTCTCTTTCTAATTGCCGATATATTCGCCATTTCTGCCTTCATGATTGCATCACTGTTACATGCCAATTCACTCAGTTTATCTAATAAAGCCATGTTGCTACTTAAATTAAGCCCTTCACCATGTACTGGAACACTGCTACACAACAACGGGTACCTATCAGTCTCACTCACATAGCCATGGGATACTGATGACATTTCACTGTTAGCTGGAAGTGATGTAATATTCTTCAGTCCAATACTGTCAGAATTTATATAAGGTGTGACAAAAGTACTGCTAGATATCACTGTGGTGTCGACTAGATGACGGTTATCACTAGATTTCTGTAACATACTTTGATCTGGCACTGAAGCCGCTATTGGATTATGCTCTGGGATGTAAGAGAGAGTTGGTCCTGGCGGGAGAAGTTGACAAAAGTGTGTAATATCTTGTGAAAGAATTTGACTTCGGATTGTCCCCTGTGTATTAGAAGTCGAAGAATGTGACACAAGATACATGTTATTTATATCGGCACCCATTGCATGAAGTCCTTGCATATTGGATAATGCACTTGATGCCTCAGTGTTAATTATCCCAGATGATTCTGAAAAACTACTGACTGTTCGAATATCAGCACCACCACCATTGGAATTGCCTGAAGCTCTTGACGACATCTCAGGGTGAACTAGTTCGGAATCTGCGGAAAAATGACCACCAACTCTATGATTTACTAAATAGCTTCCATTATCAGAAGTTTTCACCGATTTCTTTTGCTCGCAGAGAATAAACTCTTCGTATTTATCCAGCAGATCCTGACACTGATGTAATTGTTGCTCAATTCTCTCTGACTCGGCAGACATCTTCTTCTTGTGCTCCATGAGTTGCTCTCGGTGACTCTGCTTCACAAAGTCTCTGTCCTGTCTAGTCAACTTCTGCTCCGCTAGTTCCTTCTCCTTACCTGTGCAACAACAGCAACACACATTATATAATAAAATCATCATCCATGGTGCTTCTCTGACATCATCACTGGATGACGAAATGGCTGTCAAATCTTTATTGATATTATTACTATTTTTAGCTATCACTTTAATACCAAATGTTTAAATCGTTAGGTAGGGTAGTTTAGTCAGCAGAACCGAATTAGACACAATCGGTCTTCACAAATCGGTCGTGGCATATGGCAACCTAGTCTAGTCCACCTTTCACAGTTCAAAGCTCTACATATACATAGTTCAGAGTGTGCGATATAAAAGTTGATGAATGATTGATTGATTATCCATTTCACTGGTTGTGTGAATGTCGGAAATTTCATTCTCTGAATGGTCCTTCCTGAAATCTAACCCATGCTGGATGATATTTCTAGAATAATGTAAGACTTCCTTAAAATAGACACTGTATACACCTCACAATTGAAGAAAATTGAATTTGCATAAAAGATGAGGTTAACAATGCACAGTATTAGATTAAACTTGTTAACAATCTCCAAATAAATATAAATATAAATCCAATCGCAGATGAGAAAAATAAATGGAAAAATTCTATAAATGGTAGGAATTTGTCTATTTTTAACTTACTAAATTAAGTGTCATTAATTTAGCAAAAACTGCTATTCAAAAGTAACCATTTATTAAATTAAAGTAAATCTGGATTTAACACCGATATCATCATCATCATCATCTGATGTTGACAGCCGTGGATTTATGGAAGACGGGGGGGGGGGGGGGAGG
>JAQFZF010003799.1:0-11066 GCA_034695365.1 Enchytraeus norvegicus
CACATATTGAGAGAGAACGGGAGAGAGAGAGAGAGAGAGAGAGAGGCATAAGAGTCCGAAGATAGAACAAAGCGACTGATTGATATATGATCAGCTGATCGGCTAAACTTCCGGTAAACACACATACATTACAAGTAACTGCTTGCATTTTGCAGCTGCAACAGTAATAGCAGAAAAAGCAGTAGTATCATCTTCCTACAGCCGCTGTATTGGCATAACAATAATCAATCAATGTTAATTTAACGCCAGATTCATCATCCGAAGACGATATCAGGGACATCTCCAACAACATTTGAACTACCGGCTGTCCACTCAAACAGAATTGGGGCAACCGTAATCCTACCCTTCTCCATCCTTCATCGATGCACTTTCAGCAGCTCCGCCTCCTCACAGGTTCTGTTTACCAGGCCGTCTTCTTTCGGGTTACTGTGTAAGTGTGCACGTTACCATTTCTATTAAACCACTAGCCAAAAATATATAGAATCAGGGGGGGCCGCAGTAACTTCCGGTTCACGATTGCAATACAATACAATACAATACAATACAAATGAGGATTTAGCGTCCGGTTCCTCACCCGAAGGCGATGTCAGGGACGTCTTGAGCAGACCATGCAACTGCAAGCAGTTCTATACCACAAATAAACAAGGCTATCGGTAAAAATCATTTATCACAATTCTCGAAATGTTTCAAGTAAAAATAGAATGATGCTCATATGTTTGTAAAGCCACAAGTTACCGAGTGCTTATTGAACTAGAACTGTAAGCGAGATTTACATTATGTAATAATTGAATGAATGGCTAATGTATAGGATAACTTGGGTAAGTATTAGATTATTATGTCTGCTGGATATTGGTTGTGCACTGTTTGCAGCATTTACCAGATGTTTATAGAGCAAGATATAGAAGAGTGTCCGCATGATATAAGTGCATTAAAAATGTATTGCATCAACAGTGAATCTTAGAGGTGGTATTATGATGATGGAGTAATGCAATGTTGTTGTTGTTGTGGCCAGTCCACACCGGTAGCCTTAGTGCTTACACCTTCTAACCAGTCTATCCTCTCATTATTATTATGATCCATAAACTTTTGCTAAATAGACTATTAATTAACTGGAAAACATTAACTTGACATTTTGATTGCTATTTAGAGTCTATCGTCTTATTTAATTATTTTTTTCCAATTTTTATTTCTCTTCAGATAACTTTCTTTTCTTTCTGTCTCTTTTTGACTACCATAGTTACTGTGTTCAATGTTAAAATCATGTGCATGTTTTATTGTGATGTAGGCCTATCTATGCAGTGACTTTACAGGGTTGTAAAACCCTTTTTGGTGTTCAAATAAATAAATTAGGAGGGTTGCAGGGCTCACTATCGTTTCTGCATCACATTAGGTTTTCTGATGCATCCTTGAAAAAGCAAAAATGACGTTAAATATTTTCTATATCTTTTTCAATGTAAGAACTTAACAAGAATCTATGATTAATTATTGTTTCTTTAAAGAACCCTTCTTCGATGATAATGATAGGCAATTATTATGATTGGCGAAATGATATTTGAGAATTAATATTCAACGAATTTCATACTCATAGTTTCTTCGTGTCATGTATAAAATGAATTAGTTATCAGATAACACTTTTTCACAGTAAGAATCTCATAATTAACATTCCTCTTAATAATTAGCCTACATGAAGGCAAATTTATGTAATGTTAAATCTTAAAGTTAATAGACAGGCCTATCCAAAGATTGGTTGTTATAATTTCATAAATATACTTGACTATTTCTCGGCTGGACTGTGTTTCGAGCAGATAATAGATATGTATGAATGCACGATAGGAATTGTGTGTACATGAGAAAAAATATAGTAACCAGTCTTGAAATGTTTCCATGCTGTGAACTACCTAGCACCTCCCCACGTCCTTCCCCCCCCCCGCCCTGCTAAAGTTTGTTTTATACCCTTCCCAACTCTTCACAACACTCCGAAAACTTCACACCGCTACTATAAATATCTTCTGTATACCTGTAGGTACCGCTAATTATGAGAACGATGAAAGAAGCAAGCATTAGCATCTCTATTAGAGAGTATGAAAGGCTTGTTGAATGGAAACTAAATTAATAGTATAGTAAAACATTAAATAACGTGGCTACTGAAGGAAGTATCAAAGAATACAACGAAAAATCATCTCGATGACTGCACAGATCGTTACATCTAAGCCCTATCAATTAGATGTCTTATTGAGCTCTTATAGATCTATCTTGGAAAATTGATCGGATAATATTTTGTCAGAGAGAATTCTTATAGACGAGCTGTAATTTACACTTGTAAAGTCGATCCAAAAAAAGTTGTCAACCATTGTGCTCCACACTTCTCGATTACATTCAATTTTCGGAGGCTAATAAGTCATAATATAAGTTGACCCTGGCCTACCTATGAATGTAGGCTAATGGTTAGACAAAGTTAATTGATTCAACCACCAGCGAATATTTAACTTACATGTAGATTCAGGTTGAATTAGTCTTATTACAATAATGTCCTTTTAAAAGGAAAAAACCGAATTTAACTCCAATTCGCGATCGGAAGGCTATGTCAGTGACGGCCTAGACTAGGATTCGAACCGAGAACCTAGGGAATTCGGTCTTCATTAGCATATTTAACTAAATAGCTATCACTGGCGTTACTTCCGAAACATGGACGTTAAATATATATTGACTGATAAAGAAAGCAGACAGCGCGTTTTCTAGAGGCAGACCTCCATCGACTATTATTCATATAACATTTACACAAGTGATAAGGATTTATAAACAATCTGAAATTTCTGTATATCCCACGTTAGAATTATTAAAATTATTTCACTCTATTAAACAATCAGTAAATCATAATTATGACAGTTGCATAGTAATTAATACAGATAAATAGAAAATAGATAATACTGATTCAAGATTGCACTTAACAGCTATGCGTAGATGAAAAAAAGAACTAAAATAAAATAAAAGATTGCATCATGATTGCACAATTTATACCCATTGACGTCCCTGACATTATCTTTGGATGAGGAAACGGACGTTGAACCTTTATTATTATAATTAGTATTATCATTACATGCACACAGGCCAACAGATATTAGCAAATCATTGCTCATGCATTCTGATCGGCGAACTCCATTTTTTTAAATCAAGAAACGGACCTTAAACCTACGATCATGCATGAATGGCATTGGAGCATAGCCTATTCTAAGAAAATTCTAATAATACACACTTTTTACTATTTTACTGTGGACTTAAGTTAAATTCCCACTTGGAACGAACTAGTGGGGGGGGGGGTTGGGGGGAGGCCATAGCCGCCAGAAACGGCCAATCGTAATCGTACACGTATTTTCTACTTTGCTTACACAATATTGACTTTAAAAAATAAAAATAAACTTTGGTTTCAAATTTTTAAATAATACATGTTTTTAATTATAGTACACACTTTACATTTTAATGTGCACTTTTAGCTTTTAATAACTAAGATGGTAAATTCTTGTAATATTAAACAGAGAAATAGTTTTGGCTGATGGAACTGTCCACAGCGTGTTAACGAATTGATTATGAGATAGCTTCCACATTATTAAGAACTTTAAGATAAATTAAGAATTATGAAGAGATGCTGAAGATAAGTGCTTTGTAGAGTTCAAGGCTCCTCGAGAAAAGCTCTCAACTCCTCCAGAGTGATCTTGTCTGGGTTCTTGCCCATCTTCCTCGCCAACTGAAACACCAGCAGAAAGTCATCATAATATGGATGATGTTATGCAAAAGTGGACTAAGTAACATCAGATATGTCGCAAAAATTTGAGTCCATTTCAACGATATCTCTGAACTTTTATTTCATTATAAGAAATCCTTTTCTTTAGCTAGCTAGATATCATAGTATTCTATAATATCGTTAAAAGATTTCATGCATTCAGTTAAGGATTCTGCAGTAATTTCAAAATATAAAAAATATTGTTGATTTGGCGGTTGGTTTACTTTTGCATAGCACCATTCAATTATAAGAATGATGCCACAAACTGATTATCAGACCTCTGCAAGACTGCAGGACCAATAAACATATTAATACAGTCTACATTCTCGTTCATTAATGAACACACAGGAAAATTATGGCTTCTTGGTGGCTTTCCAGTACCTTTCTCAGTGACTGCGTTAGTCGGCACTTACAAAACACATGCAGCTTTCGGTTGGTCAATCCTCAAGCTTCCCTGATCCAACGCAGATAACATCATATACTCTACTTATTCATGCTGGCGTAGAGATCATTTCTGACCTGTTGAGCAATCAGTTTGAAGTAAATACGAGTTAGAGGCATTAAAAAATTTAAAAATAACTTGCATGTGACAGAAATAGAGCAAGATCTATCTATCTATCTATCCAGTGCTCTGCCACATGGCAGCTCCAAAGCAAGAATTTATACACACAGTCAACTATCTCACTCTTTAATGAGTACACCATCGACCAACCTAATAAGTCCATCTCATCACAAAGGCCTTGCCTTCTTCACACCTAAAATGATGCCTTTGTTGTTCAGTTATCGGTTGAACTATTCTCAAATATCCCGGACCCAACACTGGAAGATAGAGATTGAAAGAGCAAGATAGAGATTGTAAAAGGATATACAGAGAAATGGGACAAAAAAAGACACAGAGAAACGCAGTAATGGAGTAGCATTTTATACCCCATCAACGATGTGCTGGTCAGCAGGCAGCTGTTGCCTCACACACATGTCCCTGATGTTCTCTTTACTGATGTACCCAGCTCTGTTCATCTCTACCCCCAGAAACACCTGGTCCTTGCGAGTGTGACCAACAATGTCTAAGCGCTTCAGCTGACTTCTTACCTGTTCTATCACTGCTTCTAACTCAGTAGAGTCTCTACAATCAATCAATCAATCCAACAATTAGGTAAGTACTCGATCAAATACTTATCATATCAGTTACCGCATATGCACATACAAACACAAATGTAAATACAAGAAAAAATGCAAGGGCACATAATACCCAAGTTTGCTCAGAAGAACTGTACATCAACTGAAATCTTTAGGTCTACTTCATCAGGCAATGTGATTTATGTCATATTGCAATGAGCAGCGGAATAAACATACATTTATTTTCTTAAATAAAAATATAGTTATTTATTAATTGTTCCCCAAACAACGAAAACTACATGTAAACATCTGGTCCAATATAAATGGACTAGCAGGTTGTTAGATAAGTTATGGTCTGTTTCTGTATCGACAGACACTGTCAAAGACAAAAATAAAGTGAAATCAAGCAGGTGACTAGAGCACTAATGTAATATCTGTCTATCCAGTGCTCTGCCACGTGGCAGGTAAAAGGCAAAAATCATACATGCTATCAACTATTTCGCCCTTTAATGAGCACACCATCGACCAACCTAATAAGTCCGTCTCATCACAAAGGCTTTGGCTTTCCCACACCTAAAATGATGCCATTGTTCAAGGAAAATATTGATTTCTGAGGTGGTTTTCCATTACCTTCCTCAGTATCTGCATTAGTCGGCTTTTTTACGAAACACATGCAGTTATCGGTTGGACTATTCTCAAATATCCCGGACCCAACACGGGAATTATTATATTACCCAACAATGTAATATAATAGGATATTTGTTAATGGATCAATTGAAAGGAACTGACGCACCTGACTGGAGGTCTGGACACAGCAAGAGACTTTCTGAGAGCTGATGATGGACGACCCTCTATCGTCTCTCTCATCTTAGTCACTGAATCCTCTACACAACGATACAACAAAATAATTAATAACAGTGCATTATTACTTTGCATGGAATTATGTAACTGGTTGTTTTTGATTCGGTGTCCGTGTGTGTGGTGTGTAAGTATGTATTGAGTGAGTTGCTGTGAATATTCCTCGGCATTGACTTTATTTTCTTATATTTTTGTTATACTGTATATTCTCTGTAGACTATTGAAGCATTACTCTATCAATCTAGTGGCCCATGTCATGATTCGATGATTCGGGATCTCCTTACGTCCCTGATAGCATTGTCAGATGATGAACCGGACGATAAACCATTAATTGATTTGATTTATCGAATGGCCGGGGCATTCCTTAAGAGTAGGCTACATTGTTCCAAAGTTTCTTGAGGGACCTTTCGGCCAATGAGCAGGACACCTAAATTGTAAATTGAAATGGAAAAATATTATCATGGCTTAAAATTAGTATAAAAAATAATTAGTAGTGAGCCACCAGAAGCAATATTACCCTAAGTAGTAGACTATATTTATACACATCTTATTGTTTTTGTCATTTTCTTTTTTCTTTACTCTTTAGGGTTAGGATTGGTGATGGGATTGTGATTTTGACAACATTTTGAGAGAAATAATATATTACAAAGGGCAATTTTGCTACCTGAATAGAAATGAGAATTTTCTTTCATAAATTTGAGAACGAAGGCATCGGCATTGGTGACAATGAACCTATGACGATATACATCGATCACCGCTCCCACGTAGAAATCACTGGCGCCGTAGAACTCGGGTTTTTCCGCCGGACTACCGGGTTTTGCAACCCTGGACCTCTCCAGAAACTTTCCCCCGATAATTCCCGAGTTCTTGACAGGTGGCTCGTAGATGGAGATCATGTTATCAGAGACACCCAGAGATATGATGAATCTTCTGCCGGCATCGTGTGGCTTGTTGGAATCCTGTAGGAAACAAGAAAATGGGGTAATGGCACCAAGCGTAAGTGTGTTAACATTCGCTCTGATGCAATTGATGGAATTCAAGTGACGCAGGATCAAATCCCACGTCAGTCCGCAGATTACCCCAGCACCCTTGGCTCGGGTATGTAATCGGTGCCGGTGGATTCGTCGTGTATCTGCGCTAGCTACTATGTGCGCTCTTCAAAGGCAAGGTACGATGAATCATGGAGAGAATGAAAAAAAGAGAAGAAAAAAAACTAAGAAAGGCAAACTTTGTAAAGAGATGCGTCCTTTCATCTGACGAATTCACGAATAGTAAAAAAAGAAGAACATGATATAAAAAAATAAAATAAGTAGGGCCTACAAATATCATAGCCTTCTTCCGGAGTCATGGGTAATAATATCACAATGAATCATAGTGTAACATAATGTCTATCATCTTTCCAGCGCTCTGCCAAATGCAGGTCCAAGCTAAAAATCTCTACAAAATGTCTACCTTCTCACTCAATAATGAGCATTCCTACTGATGATCTCAGAACAGTTAATGAAGATATAATACAATTTCTTCGTACTAACGTGGTGGCAATTGTAAGCTACATATGTTTCCATCATATCTAATTAGAGTTAGATAAGAAAATAAAGCAAAGGAAACGTACATAAATAGCCTCATATCTCAACAGTACATTATCCTCATCAGATGTTAGAGGTCTCTTGATCAGGAGAGTTCTACAGGAGTGAATCGTCTTTTCTGCTCCTTCACCCTACACATATGGGCGCGGTTATACAGTACGACAAGAGTACATACTGTACATTGTACATACATACACAAGTATATACATAGGCCTACATTGCATGCATACATCCATAAAATACTGAGGCTAATCATAATATATAGGTCTACAATATACAATGTAGGCCTACATACGTTCATTTCATGCACATAAACATACAATATATAGACAATATTCATACATATACAAGCCTTAGGGGTCTAAATTTTCACCTGAGTATTACCAATCAAATCTAACTAATAACTGCTTATTTTGTATAACCACTCATCTGTCATAACCATTCAACGATATGACAGCAATGCTGCCACAGGCGTCGCTTTTACAATCGGAATTTGGTATTGCGTCTGCTATTGTTGATATGACGCCTGATAGGTGTTTTGTTTCTGGATGTTGGTATTGACCCACATACATGTGTGATAAACGTCTGCTAACGGCCTAGTAAAAAGAACAATTGCTCAGTGAGGAGTAATCCGTGAGTTCAGTAGCCATTCTCGCTCCCAACAGTGACATTGTTCTTGGCTAAGGAAAATAAACTTAGATCCTTATGTATTATGTAAATGGAACACAACAGAATTAAACAAAAAAAAAATTGAAATTTAAGACATTTTACCTCTAGATCATCTCCAGCTTCTTCCAAAGCAGTGGTCTGAAATTTAAATAGCAATTAATTGTCAGACAATCAATCAACAATTATGAAATCAATTGTGTCATTAATATATTAAATAAATTTCTTTAAATCTTAAGCACACCCAAGTCAAATTTATTATGTGAAGGAAACATCACTTTGTTAAGCAATAAATCAGAATTGGTTAACGTCTGTTTGCTTCTAAGAAGATTCTGATAACTATCAATTTAACGTCATTTTCACCATCTGATTACGGTACCAAGGATGTCTCAGTCAGTGTAGGAATGCCCATAATGCCACCCAAACTCAGTCGGCAAGCGTAAAGGCTCAAAGGGAATATGTCAAACATGATGCTGGTCCATTAAAGTCAGTCAGTAGTACTTGTAAAATTTATGCTAGTCAGTACTACAGTCTTGTTCAGGTAAACATTTAGTAGTGACTAATATTATTGATTTAGAGTTGCTCCTGCATGATATACCTCCTATATGATAGATCCCTCTTCGGCTTATGCAGATGCAGGATCGTTCTGGTGGTTAGAAACTTTCTGTAGTTGCCCATTCCGCATGGGACGTCCCTAACATCTCTTTTGGGTAAGGAACCTGACTATATTGATTCTTCTTCTTCTTTCAGGTGTCCTGCCGGTTCCCAGCTTTGACGGTCATGGTTTTCCAAATATCTCTGTTTCCAGCAAATCTAATCATTTCAACTTCAACGTTCATCAATTCACTGAGACTCTTTGTATAGGTAATTCTTCGTCCTCCTTTGCAACGCTTTCCTTAAAATTTTTCCGCTTATGATTTTGCTCTCAATTTCTTTGTTCCACATAATATAACCAAAAAAGCTCATCTGCCTATACCGCACAATATTTAATATAATAACTTATTGTTGTCATCCTATTTAAAACTTCTTCATTTGTAACGTGTCTTGTGTAAGAGATGCGCAACATTATTCTATAGAACCATATTTCAACAGCTTCTAATCTTTTGGTCATTCGTGCTGTCGACTGTGTCAAACATTCACTAGCATAGAGTAGAATTAAATATACCTATGTGTTAAGAACATTCATTTTCGTGCTTAGTCGTATATTGGAACTTTTTTGGGATAAAGTTGCAATAAGCATTAGACCAATCTCTGTGACGGTAGTGCTCCATTATGTTGAGCCGTCTTGAGAAGTCTTGTGCGTCTGAACCTTAACGTTGAACAATCTCAAACCTTGGCCCATTGGTTGTGTAGATACCAGCAGTGGCGGCGTCAGAAAAATGGAGGAGCAAAATGTATCTAGGGGTGGGGGGTGGGGGGCGTTCCCCCCATGGACCCCCATGGCCCCACCACTGCCTACCAGTCTTCTCTTTACACTTGATTGAATTACGTCACCTTGAGTAAGACGAACGGCCGTTAAATCCAGAGCTTGTAAATATTTATTTTCTAACATTTACAGGTATTTGAACAATTGATAGCACGGCCTATTTGTTTGACACAAGCGCTGATATAGATTAACTTTGCCAGGTGGTCGAATTAAAGTTTGTGCGAGCAAACACAAACAATGTGTAGCATCATCGGTATAAGAACGAGCCCCCGCCCCCCACCGTACAAATCAGTGCTACACTGTCAATATATGGAAGGGTTGTCTCGCATGGCTTCACACAAACACAAGTTACATTCAATCAACTGAGCAAACACTGCGCCAACAATCACCCACTGTTCTACACTCCTCTCTGTGGGTCGGCATACTGGAGAATAGACTCGCCGTATAGCTGCGCGTGCTCGTATCAGGCGACAAACGTAGAAACTAGAGAACACATTGATAAATTATCTTAGAAATAAAATAGTTACAACCGGGTTCATCAAAGCGCTGGTGGGATCTCTTAAACCTGTTCGATTAATCGATGTTGTGCTCTTTATTGAATGACGATATAGCAGCAGTGATTGCTCGTCAGAATGTGCCTCAGCTAGGCCTACCATAGAGTCGATTACATGATAATTAACTGAGTCGCTATCATCCAGATGTGAACTACTCGTGTATCTGCAGGAGTTTTATCACCTGCATTTTTATTATATTTTTTTCAACGACAATTTCTGTATCAGTATCATGCCCGGTGACCGGTCCTCGAGACTGCTTTACAAGCTCAGGTGTTGTTGAGTGTCTGTGCACACGACTGCTGCTGGTATCACACTCTTTATTCACTCAGTGAGTAATCGTACCTATGCGTTCTTACAGAGCTTAAGCGGCGTCTAACGCAGATAGGTCCTGGGTAATGATTAAATGGACTGACGCGGGTTTCGATTCTGACCGGTCACTTGATGCTGAGCCAAACACACTATCAACTTGGCCATTACCCGTTTATGAATCATACATTAGTGATAGATTGAATCCAGTGATGGGCACCTAACTAAAAAAGGTAGTTTAACTAAACTATTTTTTTAACTAAAAAAAAGTAGTTTAACTACTTTTTTAACTAAACTAAAACAGGTAGTTTAACTTCTAACTAAATAAAAGCAGTTAACTATTAGCTACTTTTCTAACTACTTTTATTTACATATAATTTGCTGTTTTCTTTATAAAATGTTAACAAACCCATAGTAGAGCTTTATTAAGCTAGTTTATATAACCCACATCACAGAAATCCACATTAATTAACACGAAAACTTAATTCCAACAGTATTGTACAATTGAGATATGCGCAAGATTTCATTCATTTATGTCTTGCTCACAACTTCTAATATCACCATAATTGTTCACTTTTAACTTAAAAAAGTAGTTTAACTAAATAGTTTCTAACTAAAAAAAGTAGTTTAACTATTCTTTTAACTAAACTTAAAAGAAGTAGTTAAATTATTGCTCTAACTTAAAGAAAGTAGTTTAACTAAACAGTTAACTACTTTCAGTTAACTATTCCCCATCACTGATTGAATCAATCACTTAGGGGTCACCCATATATTAC
>JAQFZF010003800.1:0-11065 GCA_034695365.1 Enchytraeus norvegicus
CTCTATTACAATTTTCTAGATACGAAATTGCAAGGAATGCATCGATGCATTTTGATGATGTAGGATACCATAATGATCTACCATTCGCAATATATGCGTTATACAATTCAGGCTATCTGGCGGGGAACATTTCAGTGCCGTCGGGCCTTTGTGTCCCATTTTGCATTCTCTGTGGTGTGTAGGCTGCATGCTTGCCGATTGACAATTGTGTGTTCGGCATTCAATTAATGTCAATGTGAATAGAGCTAAAATGTGAACAATTGTTACCTTTTAAAGAAAATCTACGTCCATGACATCATCCTTGGATGAAGAAACGGACGATAAACCTTTATTATTATAATTGTTTTTTGTATTTTTTTAATGCTGGGTAGTAAACGACCCTGGGTTAAAAAATATGATAAAATTGATTTTAATACGTTAAAAAAAAAAATTTATAGATAAAAAAGCATTAAAAATTAATCTCTTGTACTCTGGAATACCATGTCACTGAAAGTGCCGCGGAAGCATATGGCGTTATAGCGTTGAATCGCCATGGACAGCCGCTGCCACAGAAAATACTATTATTATTATTGTTAGTATCTACGTGTACGAGTATATCCACAATCTCCTTTTATATCATTTTCATAGAATTATTTATACAAATGTCGACCTATTAGAAGGCAAAGGTGCTATCTGCTATCAAATTTCAATATCATTACATTGCAGAACAAAAAGAAATTGTGGTGTCCTATATTATTTATGTTTAATAATAATAATAATAATTTTCAACATAATATTTTCATTTAACCACAAAAGTTAGCAAATAAATATTAACCTATAATATACTTTAGCATATAAACTATGCATTCATGCAAAGAAGTGATTTTTGTAAAAATTTACAGATAGCACTTTTGCCTTCTAAAGAGGCATACACCAAACCAAAGGCTTACTGTCACAATATAAAAGCACTTTGGTCTGCTTGTAACACAAACCAGTCAGGCTTTCTTCTGCGTGTTGACAGAACCAGTTATGAAGTTTATTGCGCAATCACAAGCTACACAAAGTCACACAAGCTACTCAAAGAACAATCCGGATATGAACGTTCAATAATCTTTGAATAATCTTTGAATTGACAATGAAGGAAAGAAAAAGAGTATCATGTGAATTTAAACAGTTTCAAATTTAAAGTGAGTTGCCACTAAGGCATTAAAAAAATTATTATAAATAGAAATCTGAGCTACAGAAGCAACCCAATTTCACTTTTCAGTTAGCATGGTTTTTCCATTAGTTAACTGAATCAACATTTCAGTTACTATTTCAGTTACAGTTACTTCTGAAAACTTTTATATTAGTTACAGTTACTATTAACTGAGCCTAACTTTTCAGTTAGTCATCCATTTCAGTTACAGTTACAGTTTACTTTAATAATACTGGTGTCTAGAAACGCCGATGCAACTAGACTATATTCAGCAGCACCATCAGCTGTAACGGCAGTTAAGACATTGCTCATTTAGCATACAGAAATTGTCGGAGTGGCCATTACGTTCTGTTTAGATTGTACTCCACGCCTTTCACTACTCTAAACTCACCCCCCCCCCTCCTCAATTCCTCTCCACCCTCTTTCCTCCTCCTACGTCTCTTACTTTCTGACCGTTCTCCTGCTTTTTTGGTTTCTGTGTCGGTGTGTGGATTGCATTTCTAAAAACTAAAACTAAATTTAATGTAGGTTTGATACCATAAGGCCGCATCAGTGACGGGTGAGCTTTGGAATTCGAACGGAAAACCTCTGGAACCCAATCCAGACGCTTAACCAGTTGCGCCATTAGCTGAGGGTGGAATGAAATCTGTCTCAGCTCCGACCACCGGGCCCCAATAGCTGCGACACCGCCCGCCCACCAATTAATTATTATTTTTATACGAGTTCTGCCTAAACCTAATTATTTTAAAATATTCGTATATTCGACAGATGACAGAACGTATCTCTTTACAATGTTGCCTTTTTAGTTGCTGTATTTTTTTTCTTGCTCACTCCATGATTAGACGTATTGCCGTTTATAGCGCACAATACAGCAAGCGCCGATATCTACTAACCTGTCAGACACCAGGGGTTATTTTTCTTGTTGACCTGACCTGAGATAGATCCCAAGTCCTCGTGCTTCTGCGGCCGACGCTCCAACCACTCGGCCATAACCCCCCTCCCATAAATCTAATAATCCATGACTGACTCTCGACAGTCTCAAGCTATTAAATCCGGGGCTATGCTAAAAAATATTTCCACAGTTAGCTATAGGCGCTATATAATAATTGTCATAATTATGTAATAATTATGACAATTATTATAATATAAGATTTGATATTATGATCTGATTTGATATTATGATCTGATTTGATATTATGATCTGATTTGATATTATGATCTGATTTGATATTATGATGTGATTTTGCAAATACCCGATATAATTTATCAATATTTTCATCCACTCATGAATGGTAATTAATTCTGTTTGTCAAAATATGTGCCTAATTTTGTATATTCGTTATTAAATTTTGTAAAGCAGTCTCGAAGGCTGGTTCCGGCCATGACACTGCAATGCCATTTTTAACAGATAATAATAATAAAATGTACAAATAAGTAAACTGGTCAATGGAAAAATGCATGGGCAGGGACGGCCCCAGGCCAAGGAAACCCGACCATTTGCCCCGGTAAAATATGTCCTTGCTATGGCAGACTACTTATCTCCCTTTCCTGTACCAAAAAGCGCCTCTGAGATACCTAGTATATTGAGGCACTGTTCTGTCCTGTCAATTATATCCTCTGCCCCGATCTTGCTGGAGTGGGCAAACATTTCTGGCTATATCCAGAAGAAATGTTTGCCCACTCGAGCAAGACCGGGGCAGAGGAACTATATAGTTAATAAATCAAGCTAGAATTGGTTTCACAATTTTGTCCTTATGATAATCAAATGATAGGAGGCCTAGAAGGGCCTGCTGCCGCCCTATAGCATGGAAATATTGCTTAGGCCGAATCTAAGTGACTATAGGTTTAAATTCTTCATTTTAATCCAGAGTTGTGAAATGCAGTCAATTAGAAATAAAATACAGTAAAATATAGGTATTTTTTCAAAAATATAAAACACATGGAATACATAACATACATAAAATACGTGAAATACGACAAAATATAAATAAAATACATGTATTAAAAGAAATATATAATATACATAAAATACGTATTTCACAACTATGTTTTAACCCGTAGCCACCACATAGCATTTGGTGCATGTAGAAACTAGAAAGAGTAACTCAGGAGTCAATGCAGCAATAAGAGTGTGACTGGGCGTGTGGAAGAAATAAAGCTGGTCCGGAAGTTAGTGTTGAAGCCTTGGGCGGTGAAGTGAAGGTAGTGTATACATTGGTCCGCTATACAGGTCCCACTGTACCGTAGTCATAGGCGTTCGAGACGGGGAGTTCGGGGGCATCCCCCCCCACTCCAGATGTGCCCCGAACCCCCGCATTTTAGAGCGTTTACGGTTTATCGGACAAACGTAGGCCTATTTCATAACCATGTAAGCTTTCCGGCAGACTGTTTTTTATTCGTATATATTCACATATGACAGAAAGCACATGCTAGTTTTCTTTCTTAGTTGCTGTTTTGTGTTTTTGTTATTTTCTTTTGCCGATCCATGATTAATCGTACCACTGCCTCTTAATAGCGCGACAAACAGCTGGCGCCGGTACACGACAAACCTACATACCTTGGGCTTTTCTGTTTCAGAATGTGCTTTTGGGTAGAGGTAAAATCCAGCCTCCCCCAACAACCCCAATAATAAAAGTTCTTCCTCTACGCCTATGCATGCTGCAGGCCACATCCCAACTAACCATCTTATATCATCGGCTTTGCAAATAGTTTCTTGTGCAATCATTTTCAGATAACTGAATATTTTTGATTGATAACTGGATTTATGGAGTGTCTGGTCGTTTTTATTTGAGCATAGACTGTTTCTGACAGCGTTTGGGTGAACCAGCTAGTAAGGTCTGTGGTGTCTGAGACGTGCCTGATAGAGCTGTCAGCTTTGCTGTGAAAACTCAATAGAAATGTACATCTAATGAACTAAATAAAGTGATGTACATAATAAAGTGTACACTGTGACGTACTAACCGTGTGACAGCTATGAGCACTATGGTGTACACTGTGACGTAGGCTGTGACGTTGACTAGGTAGTGCATGATGCGGCAGAGCTGGAGGCCGAAGGGCCAGCCTGCAGTGGCGAACTCGTAGGCTGTGAAGGGGGGGATGACCAGGACGAAGGCGAGATCAGCCAGGGCCAGGTTGAGCAGGAGCAGGTTAGTCACCGATGAGCGCATTCGGGTCTCTGACACTATCACGTATATAACCAGGGAGTTACCTATCAGTCCAACCAGAGAGATTAGCCCGAATAGTATGGGTACTGATATCTGTGGGGGTAGAGTCAATCAATCAATCAATCAATCAATCGTGTATGTAAGTAAACCGTTGATCAATCAAGCAGTTAATATATCAGAAAAGTACATGTATTCACTCAGTCAACTACCTGTTATTTCCAATGACTAAAAGAAAAAGAGGTATTGGTCGGGTAGTGTCGCAATTCATCAGTTGAGAGTGTATTTGGGATTTAGTATAACCCCAATACCAACTAATATCAAATAATGTTACAATCTACTAACCGTTGGTTCGTGGACTGAACCAACTTTCGGTGACAACGCAAGAGAAGCTATCTATAAGCTTACGTAATCTCTGAACGTAACAAATAAAATTTAATATGTATATATATGCAAAACAGTATTTTTACTGAGTAATCATTTTACTAATTTTGATGCTTGTAATTTAATAGCATTTGTCTATTTCTAAAACATCTCAACCAGTAGTATGCAGTGACATCTGTGCTGCTGATTACAATGGCATCGAATATTCCATGAAATAATTATACTTCTAAGTCAAGTTCCAAGACATCCACTATCTCTCCATTTATATGTTAGTGCTGCAATTTAGCACTAACTGTGCGAGCACATGGACATTAAAGCGAAGCATAGAGATAAAGCACATATAAAGTGCACTGCAATGTGATAGGCTCACACTTAAGTGCCTCAATATTCCTTGGAGGTGCCGGTCAACTTATTTAAGATGCTAAGCAGTTGAGAGAATGGTGTTTAATTTAACAACCTCCGCCAATAAAAGATGTAACTACAGTCCGACAACAGTTCACAATGCCATGCACTTCTAGTAATATAACCGCATAATTGGCATTTAATGCAATGCAAAACGGTTGAGAGGCTGGAGAACTTTTGTTAACAACAACAACATGAGCAACAGCAACAGGACTTTCACTGTGAGGATCTTTGTCCCTGACATCGCCTTCGGGTGAGGAACCGGACGTTAAATTCTCTGTGTATTGTATTGTATTGTATTGTACGACAACATCGAGCACCATGAAACCAATAAAAACCAAGTAACAGGTGCAAGAGAATCTGCATATAATTATACTTGTTATAGTCTATAGAAGCGCAAACACCCATGTGCAATGATATGTTGGCATTGCTGTTAGGGAAGCTGTAGCAGATGCGAGTAGAGAGCGCTCACTGTTTGGAGTACGGAGCATGTAATTATTATCATGTGCACATTCTTTCTTTTATTCACCGACATGCCAAGAAATAGACCACGCAAAATTTTGTGGGTCTGGAAGTAAAAGTGAAAACAATTTTGGAAACCGATAGGATCTTGTCTTAGCGACTTAAAGAGAGAATTGGACAAAAGCAATACAATACAATACAAAGAGAATTTAACGTCCGGTTCCTCACCAGAAGGCGATTTGAGGGACGAAAGCATTAATTTAGTGTTTCGTTTTTCCCGCTCCATGACATCATTGTACTTGTGCAAACACGCGCAGTTTTCATGTAGTTAGTTTTACTTGTAATTCCACAGGACTCCGTGACAGTTCGCGATCCCCTTGTAATTTATATCAGCATTATTACATGTACCTCTGTTTGTCTCTATCTACATCTATCTACCTCTACATGTACCTCTGTTTGTCTCTATCTACCTCTATCTACCTCTACAATGTTATGTACCTCTGTTTGTCTCTATCTACCTCTATCTACCTCTACAATGTCATGTACCTCTGTTTGTCTCTATCTACCTCTATCTACCTTTACATGTACCTCTGTTTGTATCTGTTTGTATCTGAGTGCAACTAGGTAGTATGTTATTAAAGGATTAGTGTAGCATTATGTACATATACATGTACATATATTATTTACATGTAGTTCAGTGCTTGATGGACGTGCGGCCATGTTGGATTGTCCAGTCTTGCTCTAACGCTAATCTCTCTAATCTCTCAATACATGTGACGTGCTCTATCAGAGAAACTTCTGTAACAGTTGACAACTATTATAAATGTCCCTAATATCGTCGTCAGTTGATGAAACGGAAGGAGAGAACATAGCAGGTCCATGTGGTAGAACAATTGAGCAGTTCGCAGCCAGTGAATCAAAGATTCGTGGACTTATTGGACTCGAACCCGTCTGACCATTTGTACTGCTCACTAAAAGAACTTCTTTTGAATCCTTTCTCTCAACGTGTTTTATGATCTTCACATAGTGTTAGGGGCATACTATCCCCCCTCCCCCGTCCAACCTCCCCCCTCCCCCAACTGTGAAACCCCCAGATAGGCTCAGCGACCGTGTTCTCATGTCGTACATGTGATGGAGTTATTGAGTAAATTTGAATTTTGGGGAGGTGCTCAAATTGTCTGAATTTTATATCGACTTCTATGAATCAATCAATGAGGATTGAAAGATCGGTTGTAGTCCACCTTACAATAGTAAAGTCTCTTTCAATCAATCAATCAATGAGGTTTTAACGTCCGGTTCCTCACCCGAATGCGATGTCAGGGAGAGGTGTCTCCTCTCAACTAGTAAGAGCTGCGCGGGACGGTTGACCCAATGCACACATTCCACAGCCTCACGCTTTAGGTAAGCGATAGATGAGCACATCATCGATCAGTGTTCTATGGTCTCTAGTGTCACAGCGCGGCTTGTTATAAATATCCTGTTCATTGATTGTCGTCCCTTACATCATCCTTGGATGCGGAAACATCGTATGAAACAGACGTTAAATATGCCTTTATTATTATTATCATCAGTTCTTTACTTTTTTAAATTTTTCATTATACACCAGAAACAATTAGACAGCCCTGTGAAAGTCAGTGCCCCCCCCCCCCCCTCTCCCACCGCCCCCGCCCCTCGACTTGAAAAATTATTGTCATTTGACGCATTATAACACCTATTTTGGACCCTTGGCCCTTGAGGGGGGGGGGCTCGATTAGTCTCGACTTGATTTGGCTCCATTTCGAAAGAAAGTATATATTGCCCCCCTCAAAAATTCCTAGATCCTCTACAGAATATAGCTGCACGGGTGTGTAACCGCACGTACATGTATTTGGTGAGGTAATCAACGGATCTACCGGTGTTTGTATTGTCGATGAATATTTATGATTTTGAGGACTCTTGGAACATCAGTGGGTGCTGACATATATTTATAACTCGCTCTGTGTGCAACTGTTGCACTGTGTCCATACATATATATCCATACTTGGCTCAGTATGGGACTCATATATATATATATATATAATACTGACATTCCGCTCTATAGTTTTTATACCGAGTCGTATTTTAAGCTCTAAGAAAATTAATCAACCATTTCCAATTCTGGCACACTACCTATTATATTAGATATATAGATATATATATTTATTACGCCACTTGGGCAAAGAAAAACACACCATCAGTGCACAGTCAAGCAATGCAACAAAAAACACAAAAATAAAAAGAACAATCAAAACAAAAGTGCAGATATAACTCTCTCTCTCTCTCTCTCTCTCTCTTTCTCTCTCTCAGTTCACTGTCTAACGGCAGGTCCATGGCATGCAACGTTTTGCTGAAGAGTCTGTATGCCATATTTTCTTAGAGACAATTCTGTCTTCTGAGGAACCCATTATCATTAACCAGTGACTGCGTTAGTCGGATTCTGCGTAATACGTGCAGCTCTCGGTTGATCTATTCTTATGTTTGCCGGATCAAACACGGCAAAGCATGCATTGCTATTTAAAAACAAATTAATTATCGCTTACATGTGCGAATATCGGCACTGTGTATTGAATAGGTGTGATTAAGCAGTGTTGTCTCGGGTTCATTGTTTCCTGTAAACATGTGCGTCTGTCACGTATGTGGACTTAAAGCCAGACAAGATGGAGCACAGAGACAAACGTGTAGTGTGTGGTATTGTTAATTAATTAACGAGCGCCTGTATCAGTAAATCTCACTGAAAATAATGTCTCCGTCCAGGATGTCCAGACTTCATTAATTATTTACCGCCCCCCTCTCTCTCTTTCTCTCTCTCTCTCTCTCTCTCTCCTTATCTCGCTCTCTGTCTCTGTCTCTCTTTCTCTCTGTCTCTCTCTCTCTTTATCTCGCTCTCTGTCTCTGTCTCTCTCTCTTTCTCTCTCTCTCTCGCTCTTATAACTCACTATAGTTACTAACTATAGCAACTCTCAGTAAATTAAAGTCTTAACACACAGTTTCCATCAGTTTCATTAACAAGCACTCCACTATAATTATGATTTAACGCCCGTGTTCTGTCCCAGATCTGACAGAGAAATGTAGGATAAACAAATAAACAGCGTCACACCAGTGGTCTACATTAGCAGAGGAAACAAATAGCCTCCACAGCACAGAGTGGGTGAAACAAGAGAGCGCTGGACTCACCGATAACTGAATGTATAAGAGCAGTGATATTTTCGTTCCAAAAATAATTTTAGTTTAGTTTCTATTGGTTTGTGACGAGACAATTTCAGTATTAGTTTCATAGTAGTTCGGCAAATAATTATCGTTTTCGTTCTCGTTATCGTGAACGAAGGTCAATCATTTTAGTACTTGTTTTTATTCTCGTTAACGAAATTATGATTATATAAGAGGTTGCTAGATAACAAGGGTTAGCTTGAGAGTATCAGTGACTTCTTTACAGCACCGGTTGGGTTAGCCTAGTTGGTAGAGAGCGTGTTTGATAACTGGGAGGCCACGAATTCGAGTCTCAGCTGGATCCGACTCTGACTTCGATACGGAAACAGACGTTAAACATTGCTTCACCGCATTTTCAATAGTACTATGCGATCGCTACAGAAAAATCAATGCCAATATTATAGAGACCTCGATCATAAGAATTACAAGCCTAATAGTAAATGCACTGCTGCAAGACATGCCACAATCAGAATTTAATGCACTCCACTAGTAACACAAAGTTTAATCTCGCCATTGTTATCAGTGAAGACTTGAGAGCGGCAGACAGAGTAACATACACGAGGCTTGCAATGCTCATTGCTAAACCTCTGCAGTAGAAAATAACTATCAAGACACTTTGACACTCGTGAAGACATAATTATTTGTCAATCTTTAAATTTAGATTCTATTTGATGAGTTTTGCGGTGTTCAAATGTGTTGCAGTAGAAAATATCAATCAAGACATTATAATATAACATAACATCCGATGGGTCAGGTAGCATCAGATGCTTGTGTAAGACCCATACAGTGGACAATGGAAATCCAAGTAGCCATGGAGAAAAGAGCCACAACCGATGTGGCAGCCTAGACCTCTGCCAGACTGGAATTTGAGTGACCAATTGATCTATTATACAGAAATCATATATTAAATGGTTTAAAAGTATGAAAGTCTATGTTGGTACTCAGGTCATAAGTAGGGCGTATGAGGCGGGTCCTAAAAGAAAATGGAACTCGTGCCCTCCTTGTTAGACCCGTCAAGTGCGCTGCACGTAATTGTAACAGATAACTAACTCATACAACGATAGCTATTTTTGCTCGATGATATTTAAAGGAGAGTAAATATGTAGAATATGGAAAAGCAGAACCTGGTAGAGTATGAACTGAAAGTTGTCTGACTCTGGATGAAAGTTCCTCAGCACAGGGCTGATGGTATTGTTGTCTATGTAGTCCTCAGTCATCTTGTGTCTGCAATCAATCAATCAATCAATCAATAAATCAATCAAACAAACAATCAATCAATCAACTAATACAATACAATACAATACAATACAATGAGGATTTAGCGTCCGGTTCCTCACCCGAAAGCGATGTCAGGGACGTCTCAAGCAGACCATGCAACGGCAAGCAGTTCTATACCACCAGAACACACTTGTAAATGCATGAACGCAGTGGCGGTTCTAGGCCGGGGCCGGAGGGGGGCGTGGCTCCCTCAAACGTCCAACTGGCCCCCCCCCCCAAATATTTATAGTGGCCCCCCAAATTTCCACTCTATCTGGGCTTATATAATGCTTTGCCAAACAGAAGGTCTTATACATCGAATAAGAATTCCAACGAAACTCTAATGTCACCCTTTAACAGATGTTATCTTCTTTTAAACATTCCAATCCAATAGTAGCCTACGTCCAACATTTGTATAAGGTATCTCCGACTATTCCTCTCTCCAGACCTTCGTTATGTAAATTTTCCCGTAAAATGCATAGCTTCCATAACAGTATAGTCTAGGAGAAGCCCAATACAACTCTTGATTTTTATGACCGTTTTCATAAGCACGCTGATTTCTCCGACCATATTCATGCGTCGATAATATCTTCAACTAAGTGGAGAAGGATCAAGACTAAGCTGGTTGGATATGATTGTTACAATAACAGGGAAGAAGTTCGAAGATTTGATGGCTATAACTGAACATAGAAACCAGTGGAGGTCTTTTGAGAATACAGCCTGCAGAGATCGAATTTCGATCTGACAGTTCTTGGTAGGCTTTCATTGTTTCATACCACCAATTGGTTTCGCAGGCCTACACAGTAGTCATAGCATAGACCGTAGACCACTTTTAATTCAAGTACAATATCTGCGTTAGTCAGGTTCTACAAATTCATGAAGTTTCCTGATGAATCTATTCTCAAGTTTGGCGGAAAATATCCATGATGGGCATTGCTGGGTACCTAAGTAATAAGAAGCCATTGATTTAGATGGTAATTGGGGCGGTCTAGGGGGG
>JAQFZF010003801.1:0-11065 GCA_034695365.1 Enchytraeus norvegicus
TTGATTATAAAGTTTATCTAAAAGTTTATATAGTGCCTCATCATCTATTTGTGAGCTATCAGGTGCTCTATATACAACCCCTACTGTGATACACTTATCCTTACTTTTAATGCTTCACCAAATACTCGCTTTAAGACTAGTATCACATAATGCAGTTATTAGACTTGGATTTAGTTAACCCGTGTTAACACGCGTTAGTCTGTGATTGGTTGTTTAGGGAGACTTAGGTATTCTGGGCGGTTGTGACTGGTTCCTTCCAAAAGTCTACCACATACAGATGCTTCCCGAACCCACTCGGGTTAGAGCATGTGCGTGAGTGAGCAATTAGGCTATGTGTTCACATTCTTCAATCACATTTTTGTATGATTTTGCACACTACGCAAAATTCGCACGCACACAATGTACAGAGTGTAGATAGAATTATATTTATTATTTGAAGGTATTCAGACGTCTCAGGACGCAAAGTTCTACGCGATCTCTTCCAAGTTTGACAAACCATTCAGCAACAAGGGAAAGACACTCGTGGTCCAGTTCACAGTGAAGCACGAGCAAGAGATAGACTGCGGTGGCGGATATGTTAAACTGTTTGGCAGTGATCTTAATCAAAGAGATATGCACGGAGGTTATAAGTACAAAATCATGTTCGGCCCGGATATATGTGGTTATAGCACTAAGAAAGTTCACGTCATCTTCAACTATAAGGGCAAGAATCTGCTGACGAAGAAGGAAATCCCATGCAAGGTTTGTTTAATTTTATACAGTTTCTTAATACCCTCACACATAACAGACGCATGTGCTAGTTTCTTTCGTAGTTACTGTTTTTGTGCATTATTATTTTTCGCAATTTTGTGATTAATCCTAGCATTGCCTTTCGATAGGGCATAAATCAACTAGCAGATAGGCCTATACGTTACATCTACCAGACATCATAGGGGTCTTCTTTTGTTGACTGACATGACCCTGTTAATTTTTTATACATATATTCTTGATGTATGACCTATATGTGTCCTTGATGTCTCTGACATCATCCTTGGATGAGGAAACTGACGTTAAACCTTTAGTCTATTATAAACCTCTATTTTTTAATATAGGCCTTAGTGCATGTATTTTTACAGCGCTGAATCTACGGAGTAGATTGTTCTCTATGGATATAATTATTTCTAACCTTACACATATTGATTGGCTGGTTAAACAGGATGACACACTTACCCATCTGTACACTCTCACTGTTCGCTCAGACAACACGTATGAGGTGAAGATCGATAACAAGAAGGAGCAAAGTGGAAGTCTGGAGGAGGATTGGGACTTCCTGCTGCCTAGAAAGATCAAGGTAACAAAATCAGTGCAAGAATTACGGAGGGAGACGGTATCTCTATTAACCTCGGCCGCCCATTAATAGATTAAAATTTAAGGGGGCATGGGTGCCCTACTTACCAAAAATGTTAAAAGAATCATGACTATTTATAAAAAAGTTGGCTCCTCCCAATAACTTTCGTATACTTGCTATTAGTCTCTTTCTCTCTGTAGCGTACTTGACGTAGAGGGTACTGATATCCTCCTCGGATAAGAAAAAAAAAGTTAATCCCTAAGATCGACTTGATTGAAAGATACGCGAAAGTGGACACTCAAATTGAATTGCTGATAACTGATAGTTTGCTCATTAATTAATCACCACTCGGCTGACTGCCTGATTGATTGATTCATTCATTGATTGATTGTAAAGGACCCTGATGCTAAGAAGCCTGAGGACTGGGACGAGAAGGAGACCATCAATGATTGATTAGTTGATTGATTGATTGATTGATTGATTGATTGTAAAGGACCCTGATTCTAAGAAGCCTGAGAACTGCGACGAGAAGGAGACCATCAATGATTGATTGATAGATTGATTGATTGATTAATTAATTGATTGATTGTAAAGGACCCTGATGCTAAGAGGCCTGAGGACTGGGACGAGTAGGAGACCATCAATGATTGATTAATAGATAGATTTATTTATTGATTGATTGATTGATTGATTGATTGATTGATTGATTGATTGATTGATTAATTGATTGATTGATTTTAAAGGACCCAGACGCTAAGAAGCCTGAGGACTGGGACGAGAAGGAGACCATCAATGATCCAGATGATAAGAAGCCGTCAGACTTTGACAAGCCTCAGTACATACCTGACCCTAAAGCTAGCCAGCCTGATGATTGGGATGAAGAAATGGACGGTGAATGGGAACCTGCTCAGATTGATAACCCTGAATATAAGGTACTTGCACCTAAAGAAGCTAATGTTAGAGTCAAATTTAATGTCTGTTTCTTGGCCCGACGGCTACAGTGACGGGGTAAACCCTAGCATGCCAACACAGACGAAGACTTCCAGTAGCATCGCTACATGTGGGGCACTGTGGCACGTGCCCCCCATCCTCAACTTTTTGGTTGACAAAACTGACAGGTTAATTCTTAGTTTGAAAAACGGTGAAAAACGATAAGATCACGAAGAACAGTGTGGAACTAGACGCAAACGACATTTCTTTGGGGTTCGCTTCGCTTTTGAAATTTTTCAGGTTTTGAGAGCGTGTACGCATAATTTGTTTTCTCCCCCCCCCCCCCTCAGCCTAAATCCTGACGACGCCAGTGCAGACTGCTATAAAGTGTCTATAAGATGGGGGCGTTGTAGCGGGCTAAATCACTGATAGCTTGTTACAGTAATATCTCATACTGATCCATCTGTAGAAATTGTACAGCTAAATTTGGCTAGCTGTCATTTCAACTATTTAATTTTCATAATGTAGGCCTAGGCTGTGTTGGATGCGACAAACATAGGAATAGACCAACCGAAAGCTGAACGTGTCTCATTGAAGCCGATTAACGTCGTCACTTGTTAAGGATAACCCTCAGAAACAAAATTGTCTCAAAAAAATATGGTATACAAACTTACAGTTGTATGCCATGAACCTGCCTTTACGTTAGGAAGTGCACTGAGAGAGAGAGAAAGAGAGATAGAGCGAGAGAGAGAGAGAGTGAGAGAGAGAGAGAGCCTTATTCTAGAGTTTCGTTAGTGAGTTACCGTACTACTGACTACTTTATTGATCTCAGATGAATATATATTATTCATGTTTATTAATTTTATTTAGTAATTAATTAATTAATGGAGTAATTTTTGAAAATATCTGTTCGGTCTATGCATTGGCAAGTGAGTTCTGTTAGTATAGACCTTCCTGCAGTTGCATTGTGTGGTTGAGACGTCCCTGACTTTGCGTGAGGAACCGGACATTAAATCATAATTCTATTGTATGTTATTGTTATTACATGTAAAAGTTTATCCGCGCTTTTATTTCTTTAGGGTGAATGGAAGCCCAAACAGATTCCTAATCCAGGATACAAGGGTAAATGGATTCACCCAGAGCTGGACAATCCCGAGTACGTCCCTGACAACCTGCTGTACCAGTACGACGATATAGGGGCCATCGGATTCGAATTGTGGCAGGTCAGGATTAATCTAATATTATATTAGCTTTTGACGAGTATTTTGCGACCGATTAAGATTTCAATTTAAAAATAATTAGAGTTGCATTAATTTAATTTTTTTCTATTGGAAAAAAGGGCTGTAACGGTTAGCTTTATAGCGAATGTAACATGATTAGCCTTCCATCTTCCAGGCACCGATACGCACCCGTGCCCAAGGGTGACGGGGATACTTTGTCGACTGACTTAAGAATCGTGTTCCCTCTCCACTAGCCGTCACTCGATTCTGGGGCAGACAGGTTAACCGTATCACCAATCCCCGTCAGTGATAAAAAAGCTGTAAAGCTAACTGTACTTCTGTTTCCGTTTCCAAGGATACTGTCAGAGACTGATCCGGTTTGGACTAGAACTCGTGACCTCTTGCTTATTCTTATATTCTCTGTGTTCAGGTGAAGTCAGGAACGATATTTGACAACATTCTGGTGACGGATGACGAGGCCTATGCTGAGACCTATGGAGAGAAGACTTGGGGTAGGATGAAAGATGGAGAGAAGAAGATGAAAGATGCCCACGATGAAGTGGAAAAGAAGAAAAAGGAAGAAGAAGACAAGAAGAAGAAGGAAGAAGAAGAAGAAAAGAAAAAAGAGGACGCAGAAGAGAAGAAGGCATCGGAAAAAGAAAGGAATAAGAAAGGTTCAAATAAATATTTATTTATATAATTAAAAGTTTCAATCAATGAACCAATGTTTGGTGTCTGTTTGATCATCTGATGATGATTTAGGGAACATAGCTGATCCACATACAATAAATTTCATTCTTTGGGTCCGAGAACTTGGGAATCTAAACCAACCGATAGCTGCACGTTTTCTTGAGGCGACTAATGCAGATGCTTCAGTGAAGGTAAGAATGGTCTGCTCCATGACATTTTTTTACTGGGCCCTATGGTTGCTCTAATTTCAGGTTTGCAGAGGTTTTTGCCACTTTTGGCTGTGGAAAATGGCACGCTAAGCTACTCCTATAACTTTTAATTAATTAATTGATTAGTTGATGCAATTATTGGTTGATGCGACGTCCCTGACATCGCCTTCGGGTGAGGAACCGGACGCAAAATCCTCATTGTATTGCATTGTATTGTATGCAGATAAGAAAAAAATAAGAAAAATGAGAAAGTTGAAGATGAAGTAGACAATGAGGTTTGTATTGTTATTTTGATATAGGTGTCTTATGCATGATATGTTTTAAGAAATAATTTTTTAATTTATTGCTAGACTTACTTCTTAAACAGTTTTGGATGCGGAAAGTCTTAAAACTCTCATGCATCAGACAATATTGCCTACCCTTGACAACTTTCAAACTCCGGTCCGTTACTCTAAACGCCACCGGCTATAGGCCAAGCTATGGCTAACTATAGTCTACTCCAGCAATGCACAACCTTGATTAGCCGAAGGGCCGCATACAATTTGATAAAAATATTTGACACTAAAAAATATGTTATTCAAGCCAGCCCTCGCCGGGACGCATGGCAAGGATTGGCGGGAAGCATGCGGTCCGCGGGCCGGCTTGTGTTCGCCCCTGGTCTACTCAATCCTGACAATAGCTGAACTGCTTGCAGTTGCATAGGCTGCTGTAGAAGTTCCTGACATCGTCTTCGGCGAAGAATCGGACGTAGAATCCTCATTGTAGATCTATGTATTTTAGTTCTATTATAATAAACAAGTTATAATAGAAAACATTATGGGCTCAAAATATTGTTGTTTTTGTTTTGCAGAAGAAAAGAGACGAGTTATAGGCCCTTAGTTTCTCTGTGCCGTCAAGGGAAGAGCGAGTATTGTTATTTGGAACATTTCAGAAATAATTCTATAACAGAGCTTCAAAAATTTCATAATAATATTTTGACCTAATTTATTACTGTGTTATTTTTATATGGTGATTATGTCTTCTAATAATAAACATAGTAACAACTTCGCATCATAATTCATTCGTGCGGTAGAGTAAAAGCTAAAGCTAACCTAAGTTTAGTGTCTGCTTCCGTACCACAAATTTAAAATCTGAAGTGTTCTATGTTGTCACACAGGTTGTGGCATTTTGCTGTTTGGTTAACTGACATTTTATTATCCATTCAGCGGTACCCACAGTAGTCGGCCTCTCATTCTCTCTCTCTCTAGTACACTACCAAATGGCACGTCTAAGGTACATATTCTGAAACACAGTCTGCTATCACGCTAATGAGCACTCCATCTATCATCAAGTTGATTCCATCAAAAAGGCCATGACTTTACTACATTCAAACTGTAAACTTTTTCTTGAGAATTCCTATTCTGCTTTCCGAGGTGGTTTTCCGTTGCCTTCCTCAGTATGAAAATATCAGTATGCAAATATCTGCGCTATAATAGTCGGCTTTTACGAAACATGTGCAATTTTCAGTTGGTCTATTCTCAAGTGTCCCGGATCCTATAAGGGAATTAAGTAGTCGGTCTAACTTCACAAAAGAAGTACCACCGACTAGGCTGTACAGCATAGTCCACAGCGACTCTAACAGGCTAATATTATATATAATGTGGTAGAGATTTGCAAATATTGAACATCAACCAATCAGAGGGCTGAAAATAGAAGGTTCCAGGTATGCGATTGGTTGCCCGGGGAGTATTATGGTCTATTTGGTTGGCTGTGATTGGTTCCTTGCAAATCTGTACTACGATCCAGACAGATGCCGCAGGGACAATGAACACGAGAAGAATCTAACAATAGTAAAGATAGCCTACATAATTAATTATTAGCTTATCTACCTTTTTTTCACATGTAAACATGAAATATCATGTAATTTTTTGTATTTAATCTCAACTATGATCTAATTTTTTAATAATAATAATATAATTATCACTAATGACAATATTTATCTCTCTCTTCAGGTACTATGTCCATTAAGGACGTAGGCGATCATGGCTGTCCAACTTTGTCGCTCTTTTGTATTGCGCAATATGTTTATCACTGTTATATTCTTCAATTCTTCTTCAGGTAACTGATTTCGCATCCAGTTGCATAGACTCTCCATATATGATTGCCGTGGTCTACCTCTACTTCTTGTTCCTTGAATTTTTCCATTGAGTATCAAACCTTCCATCCCCTCTTTCCTCATTACATGTCCCAAAGTATGTACCGATACTCTTGTGAAATTGCATATCAATACAATACTGTTTAAAGTCCGTTTCATCCTCTGACGACGATATCAGGGATGTCTCCAACAACGAAATCTGTAATTGTGTAATAAGTTTAAATAATATTATACGTCGTTGTAACATTTTTAGTTTCATTATTTATAACATTTTAGACAAAAGAGCTAGTTGAAAACATAATTTTACAGACTTGAAGTTGGTAAATGTCAAGGCGCTTTTAAAAGTCTAAGGCGGAATTTAATTTAACGTCAGTTTCGCGTCCTAAGGGCTACATCAGTGATAATAAATCTTACTTTATTTACTATATTTTCTGATTTGCTTTTAAAGCATTTATCGCTGTTGAACAGTCCAATTAATAGCTATTTAGATTTTTTGGATAAAGTCTATTTCCCCCCGGTACACATCAAAATCAGCATTATAAATGGCAATTAATGTCTTCCTATCGAAAGTGTTGTATTATATGCCATCAGACATGAGCTGTATTGGGTCCGACAAGCATAAGAATAGACCAACCGAAAGCTGCACGTGTTTCATAGGAGCCGACTAACGCAGTCGCTGGTTCTGGAGACCCTTCAAATAACAACATTTTCTCCAGGAAAATATAGCATACCAACTCTACTGTTATATGCCATGGATCTGCCGTTGGGAAGTGCACTTAGAGAGACTATCAGACTTATTCCTAGAAATTAAACTCCCATTGCTCTGTATAGGCTAATGAAAATGTCATCAACAGATTCTTATTTTACTAGCAAACTACAGGGAGTGCTTTCGCTTTTGTAGTCAAATAAATTACAGAAAACTCACTAATTTACATTCTAGACACAATATTATTAGTTGATTTTAGTTAACTACATGCTGAGTTGCTGTCATTTTAGACTCAAATAAGTAACAATAGTGAATTTTACTATTGAACTTGAAAATGCCAAATAATAACAATTTATAGTTAAGATTGTACATGTTTTGAGCTAGTGTATTTATAGTATATCTAAAAGGCTTCATAGGAAAATTTGGTAAACTCTGGATGTTGAATAACTTGATCGATGGCGTGTTAATTAACGAACGAGATAGCTGACGTCCCTGACATCGCCTTCGGATGAGGAACCGGATGCTAAATCCTCATTGTATTGTATTGTTTAGGTTTATAGCATGGTAGAGAAAAGACCTCTTTTGAACAAACAAATTTGTTCGGTGTGCGAATATTAAAATTTATGTTTATCTGTGAGAAAGATAGTGACAGGCGTAAGTAATTTATGTCTTCCGGTGGACCGAACACCCGACAGAAATCTTATACAAGATATCGTCGTAAAATAAATTACATAAATTCCAAAAGACTGCTTAAAGGATCCTATAAACCATTTGTGCGTCATGAATTATAAATAACAAGAGGTCCCGTTTCTTGATCACTAAATCACCCGCCAGAGGGCTGAAGTAGTATCTAAGCTCTCTGTTATTTTGGGCTCTTTTTAATAGAGATTTGAATAAATATGTTCCTATAAATGGTAAACTTTTAGACAATTTCATGGGCCACATTGTACATTACGTTAGCATCTGTAGGCAATATGTAGGAAACTTTTGTAAGAAACACATCACAATCAACCAAACAATCATTATTCTGTCTAAACGTCTAATGACCTCCTTAGAAACTTCTATTTCCAGCGCTGTGATTTGTTGATTTTTTAATATTTTCAAATCTCTACTACATTTTCTATAGTAGCTGTTCATTAATAACAATACAATACAATATAGCACTTGAGGATTAAATGTCCGGTTCCTCGATCGAAGGCGATATCAGGGACTTATCAAGCAGACCATGCAAATGCATAGTTCTAGACCATCAGATCACCTTGGGAAGGTATACACCGAATAGAAAGCGCGATTCGATACAGTCCAAGTTGTGCAATAATTATTCTAGCCATTATATACAGTAGCATTGCACTGTGAACACACGTCAATCGCGATTATTGCGTAAATTAGTTCAATTGACAATTGACAATTAATTAATTAATTATTATTAATTTCAAGTATGTGTATGAAAACAGACTATATGCATATATGTTTACTTGCAGGTATGGTTACGAATGAGATTATAGTTAATTAATGTACATTTATGTGATTTCCATGAATAATATTACTAATTTCCGCTATAGGCTTACAGTAGCACGATTTTACATCATTGTATTCCAATTTTTTATGTTTCATAGAACAATAATTATATTATTGTAATTTGTGCTTTTGCATTTGTGCTATGGGTACATAGAATTTTCAGACACGGATAATTAATTTTCCATTAAACGAATAATAACCAAGCCTAATTTAATGATACTCGTGAGGTTAGCATGGATATTGGACAATATTGATTAGGATTTAGGAGTCAGAGTTAGCTCATGGATAAATAACAGTGTAAGAAATAGAAATGTATTTTAATAAATAATTATTATGAAACACTTCGTTTAATTAAATTAGCCAGTAATACACGTGTCTGGTATATTCAGTGCCGGCGCCAGGTCTAGCAGACTGGAGGGGGGGGGTACATTTCTGGGGGGGGAGAGATTCTAAAAAAATTATTTATGCTAGACTAAACTGGGGGGGGGGGCAGAATTAAAACTGGGGCCAGGCCCTACCCTAGCCCCTCTTGACGCCGGGCCTGGGTATATTATAAGCAGAGGGCCGTTGATTCTGTTGAACTATGGGAACCGTTACATCATCCATAGGTATGGTAAGAGACTTTTTAGATTTTTCTCAGATATTTTTGTTTATTTTTTTATTGTTATTTGTTCATTTATTAAAGCGCGCAAAATTACAGTATATTTAATGGGCACACAATCGACGAACCCAATAAGTCCGTCTCATCACGAAGGCTTTTTTGCTTTCCACATCTAAAATGATGCCTTTGTTCAAGGAAAATATAGGTTTCTGAGGTGGTTTTTCATAGCCTTTCTCAGTATCTGCGTTAGTCGGCTCTTACAAAACACGTGCTGTTATCGGTTGGACTATTCTCAAATATCCCGGACCCAACGCGGGACATATATATATTCTATATAGGAAAGGAGAAATACACTGTTATCGGTCACTATATTCTCACAGAGTTATGATAACGATTTTAAGATAGAGTGAATGACCCATCGAAATATCACGACCTGTAATGAGATATGGTCAGTATTTAGCGATTCTGGTTCATATTTCATGCATTGGCACGACCACACTATATAATTATACCAAGTAGGCCTACAGTTCAATATTTGACGCCTCCGAAACGGAGCAATAATTTAGCAGAGAAATGTGTGGGTTAATTTTGGTTGCCTATCCCGATTTGCCTACGTCAAAATTATATTGAATCAGTGGAGTATCTAGGATTCTTTGAGGGGGCAACTTTTTTTTAAACGCATGTATTTTTTGAGGGAGTGGGGGGGGGGGGCAGGTTAAATCGTGTAAATGATACACACATTGGCAATCTAAAATCCAAACATTTGATGTTAACTCTGACAGATATGATCGAAAATAAACTCATCATAATGTGTGTTTCATATTTTTAAAAATGCTTATTGGAGTGATGTATTTGAAAGATTACATAACTTCCTAAATAAATACCCCAAGGTCATCAGATTGCCTTTGATCAGAAGGCCGCATCGTTGATAATTACCATCCACATGCAGGATTGCAGGTGCAATGAAATCCCCGGTGAATTTATGTCTTAAATAACAGAAATAGTTTCATTCCTTTTGCCTAATGATCATTGCGCAATTCGTAGGATAAAAATAGACATTAAAGTGAACATACAACGAATATGCTTGTAATCAAGACAATGTCTCATGATTTCAACTTGTTAAAAGGTACATATTATAATGGTGAATTAAAAGTATGTATTATGTTCCCAACTTCAGTTTATTGATTCGATAGGCTACCAATTGGTCTATCAAATGCCAGACTTATTAAACCGTAAGCTACTGCAGCAATTGCGGCATTTGACTACTTGCTGCTTTACCCTTTATTGTTCATTTACCGCCAATGTGGCGTTTTTCATAAAGCGGCCCTCTACAAATGAGGTAATTGATTTATTGATAAAATTGATTAATTGACTGAGTAATTGATTGACTTCTCCTGCAGACATTTCATCTCGTAGCCAGAAGAGCTGGGACTATCCGATGGTGCAGTTGGTACACACTCGCTTCGTGGAGTCCGTCCACAATGCCACTGACAGAGCAAGACTCCTTGCTGTATCGGTAAAGAGAAGCAGTGATTGGCTGCACGCACTTCCAATCTCTTCCTGTGTTCTCTTTCTGGAGGACGAGGCCGTCTGCATTTCTGTTGGTCTTCGGTTAGGGGCGAAACTTTGTGAACCACATGCTTGTCCTTGCGAAGCTCAGGTAGATGCACTTGGTCTTCACAGTCTCTCCTGCAGGCGCAGCGCTGGCAGACTAAGTCGCCATCATAACA